>JAQZBX010001753.1:0-79028 GCA_029593785.1 Cabassous unicinctus | reverse complement strand
ACTGAAAACCAAGAATATTATAAAATGAATAAATAGATCTTATTATTCCAATGTTGGTTCCGTCTAAGATTTTTTTCCTACTTTCCTACTTTGACTCACCTCAGTTCATCCTTAAAATATTCAGACATACTTTTCCTTTTGCATAATGAATAGATTTACTTCTATGAATAGCATATGCATCTACAGATTAGAGGTCAGAAAGTTTATGTATCCAACTGTGTTTTAAATTCCACAGTTCTTAATATTTTGGAACCACTAACAGTTCTTAAGTCAATAACTTCTAATTAGTTTTTCAAACGACAAAAGACAAATGGATGTGTAATTGAATTTGTCTGCTTTAAGCATTTACAACCATGGGTGTGTGTGGGGGGGTAATGAGAATGAGAAGGAGAATTAGGACTCAAAACATTCCATGATGGGAAAGAAGCATGACACTACCATTTTTCTCCATTCAGAACATTTTATGGCATAAATCTGTTTTCACACAATATGTTCAATAATTCCCATTCCATACAAACCACATTAACTTTTAATGATACATAAAATATCAGTCCTAAGCCAAAGAATAGAGAAATTCTTTATACAAATTACTCTGAGGAATTAAAGCCTGATGATAACTCTGCCAAATTCTCTAGTAGAATCACTCATAATGAATTTGAACATAACTAAAACTAAGAAACTACAGTTCATAAAACTGGTAAAAAAACAAAAACAAAAACAAAAACCTCTTTCAGTGTGACAGTTTGATATTTTCCTTCTCTGATTTACTTTAAGAAAGTAGTGAGAAAGAGGGATTCTAGAAAATGCATTAGCTCTGGAAACTGAAGCTTATGCTAATATTCACTAGTTTTGATAAATGAAGGTAAAATATATTTAAAATAAGTTGTAAAATTTTATTTATCTCTCTTACCATGTCTTCTGATTTAAATAAACATCCTATTAAAATTAACAATGTTACTTATGCAACAAAGTTAAAGCTTTACAAATTGTGCAGAGAGTTAGGATAGTGCTATTTTTTGCTAAGAAACCTAGAAGTAGATGTAAGTTTTTTGGTTTATATTTAACAAGTGTTGACTACTGGCTTTTAAGACTATTTATATAAATGAATTTTGAAGAATTTTGACAATGATCAGGAAAATCAATTGGAGTTATAAAATAATGTTTGAAAAATAACCATTGGTACTGGAAATATTGCTGCCATTTAGTAAATGGAATAGTTTGCAAATTGATTATTTTATTTTTCAATAATCTTAATGTGTGGCAGGTGCAATATCACCACAAGCATCTTATCATTGTGAGCTTGTCACCAATGAATTAATGAACACACATTTTCTTTGTCCAAATTTCTTTTGTATATTTTGCCTTCTTTAAAATTACGAGTTCTTCCAGATAGTTCAGGTTTCTCTTGCTCTGTGCAGCCTTTCTGAACCATTTCCCTCAATTCTGCCCTAAAATCACTCATTCACCCATGCAAGTTAAGCTGCTTCTTTCCTGAGAACCCATAATATTATGCTTTTATGCCCCTTATAATGCATTTGAATGAGTATTATCTTTGCTAGGCCCTCAAGTCATCAAAGCCAGGTATTTGTTTTATATATCTATGTATCATCATCTAGCCTAACACCTATTCCAAAGTAAGTTTTGCAGAAATATTGGAAATTTTAATTTATTATGGAAGATCTAGGTTAAGGAACAGTGTATGCATTTATATTCAAGAAAATCTAAATTTGTGTTCCACAATCTCTGTTTTGGAGTACCTCATTAAGCAAGTCTTAATTTGAATATATTGTATATACTGCGCCACTAACACTAGGATGATTTTAATATCCATCATGATGAATTTAAACCAGGTGCAGCAAAGCCATGTACCAAAACAGGCAAGAAAAGTAGTATCATTTACTAAAATAGGATAACTGAATGAACTAAGTCTGATATGCAATAGTTAGTGGTAGGCTGTATAACCAAAAGCATTTATATTTGCCAGTTGTCTTAGTTTCCAGGCTGCTAAGACAAATGCCATACAATGGGCTGGCTTAATAACAGGGATTTATTGCCTCACAGTTTCAGAGTCTAGAAGGCCTGCTTCCTTAGTAGTGTTCTGGCTGGCCAACAATCCTTGGTTTCCATGGTCTTCTATCACATGGTGATGTCCTCTCCTTTCTCATCCTGTTAAATTCTAGTTTCTGGCCCTTCCCCATAGCTTTCCTAACTATGCCTGCAATTCTTCTTCTTAAAAAGGACTCTAGTCCATATTAAGTCTCACACTCATTCAGTTGGGCTAAACCTTAAACTAAGAAAATCTCTTCCAGAGATCTCATTCACAAGGGCTCACACTTAAAGAAATGCAGACAAAGACCAAGAATGTATGTGTATGTGTGTTTGGGGGGAGTATATAATTCAACCTAGCAAACCAATCAAAAGGAGGCAGTTACTAAACATCTTCAGAAAATTGTGATTCAGGATATTTCAATTGTTGAAGAGGAACCAGATTTTACATTAAATATTTATTCTTTTAAATAAACACTATGAAGGTCAACACTGTAGACTCCAGGAAAACAAGCCGAGGGTCTCATCTGGTACATTGATAGAGAGGTAAAAGACACCCCAAGTATCTTATGGCTGTTGTTTGAATGTTTGAATTTCCCTTTGGCTCCTTCCTTTCTTTTGTTTTCAAATAAATATCTTGCCATGTCATGTTTATGACAATACTTCTTTTATGACCTCTCTCCCTTTATTTTTCTTGTTTACTCTTTGAATTTTTTTTTTTTTTTTTGGTTCTTTTTTCACTCTTTGAAGTTTAAACCATTATTACTTCACATCTAAATTCAATGACCCTCTTAGGTGTTTATGCTCAGATATTAAGGTTGTAAAGTTCTTTAGTATACAATATCATACATCTGTTGAACATTCCTTGACTTTCTATTGCCTAGAAGAAAAACTCCAGAATGTTCTATCCTGATATTTTTAGGTCACCATCAGTGACTTAATTCACATTTACACATTTTTCTTACATTTCTTCTTTTTTTTGCAGCAAGAAATATATAAATAAATGTATAAACTAAACTTAATTAGAGTAAGAGCATTGTATTATCTTTTTGTTTGAATCTGCTAAAGCATTCTCTTAAATGCAGTCTGCAAGGAGACTTAAGGAGCTTGAGGTTTCTAATTAAATTAAGAGCCTACATAGTTGATTATGTGCAGGTCTGATTTAACAGCTTCACCTTTCAGTACAAAAATTACCTTTCCCACATGAAACACTGTCTATAGATTAAAAGGACAAAAAAATATTTTACATGCTTCTATGTGTTGCTTAAAAGCTTCATATCAAATGAGAACTTTGTATTTAATATTTTTAATAATTTTAATATTTGAAAAACTATTCAAAATAAAACTTTACAATGAATAGTTAAGGAAGGACCTTAGGAAGAAGGGAGACTCTTGCTTCTTCTTTTTGAGGATGATAACAAACAATCTTAGACATTTAAACTAAGATCTTTAGTTCATATTTATTTTTCCCTTGGTCTCTTATTGTCACTAGAATATTAATGTTGTCTCTACATTAGCTTACTGAAAATTTCTAGCCCAGTGCTTTGATAATTCAAAGCACTTGCCTTTATAAGGTTCTTTTCCTTGCAGTCTAATCATCAAGACTAACTTTGCCATCTCCTATTCTACCTATAGTTTCACCCTTTCTAGTAATATGGATATTTCTATTAATAATTTCTATTAATTGCAACCAAAGCTGAATCATATTTTATTCTTAAATTTTCTACTTATAAGGATGAAAATTCTTTCACAGTTTTTCAAACATGCCTTGTAGGTACTCATAGCCTCATGCTTCTCATTCCTAACATCCTGAACTCCATCATTAATTTAACCACTATGAAAAAAATTTGCTGACATTTGCTAAACCTTCTCCAGTTCATTGTAATCCATTTGCCTGAAAATTTATTTATTTATGCTGTATTCCATTCCTTATAACTTTTAGCCATTTTTCCCTCTATCTTGCAGAGACTAAACACTGCAACAACAATAGATTTGGGATACAAACCCATATATGTGCCATAATTAAAATAGTGTTTTGCATGCTAAAATTGATTATTGGACAAAAAAAGGTAATTATAAAAGCTAGGCTGTCACTGTAACTTGGAACGCAAAATTTGACTAAGGTTTCCTGTAAATCAAAATAAATGTAGGAAAGCAGTCAGTCATAATGCTCATATTATATAATAAAAAGAAGTACATACATTCATAAGGAGATGGAAGAGAAATTTTCTTGGCTCTAAATGTAAAGAGAAATTAATTTTGTAAATGCTTTGTTGAACACCTAATGGGCATGCCTTCATTAGCAGTGTCACAATGTATTAGACTAATTTTTCATCTAGTTGTTTCTTATGTCTGTCCTCAGTAAAAGCAATAAGCATAATGCAGAATCAAATTTCTGTGAGGAAGTCTGTGTGGAATTAAATCTATATTGCAGTCTAGATTCGAAAAGTATGTGTTGTGAAAAAGAACCATTGTGGATTTCCGTGTTACTGAAAGAGTGAAACTATAGGTAGAATAGGAGATGGCATAGTTAGTAGTAGGTTGAAGGCAGATAATGGAAAAGCAAAGATATTTTAATTTAACTATAGGAAATAAATAAAGTTCTATTATATGGGAGATATATGCTTAAATTTATATTTTAGAATGAAAATTCCAATTGTTTATTGGAACACTTCAACTTCTCTATATCCTTTTGAAATAACCTCACAGATATATATCCAAATGCATATATAGAAGCAATACTGATTTGATAACTGAGAATAATCTGTGTCTATCAATTAGGAAATGGTTATGTAATTTACTTTACATTCATATTAAGAAACACTCCACAGCATTGAAATAATGAAGTAGAATTATGGGTTAAGAGAGAGATCTCCAAAACATGTGATTAATAGAAACAGATTCAGACTCAAGTTTTTTTCCTCAGGATATAGAAGGTAAGAAGCAGGGCCTCCTCCTCATTGAAAACAAGAAAGAGGCAAATTCACAACTATTTCCCAGTCCCATCAAACACCTGAGTTGATAAAGTAGCCAAGAGGACCAAAATTTAAAGGGAGATGGTAACTTCAGAGAGAGCAGATGCATAAGAGTAAAACTCGAAAGGTTGGCAAACTGGGGAACATTGAGCTGGTTCAGCAGAGCAGCATAAAACACTGGGTGCTGCATAAATTGGGAGAATCTATACCATTTTGAAGTTTCTTTCCCATGAACCCTACTGGGGACTCACAGAAAAGCCCTGTGAGTACATTGTGGTGCAGACTTGTGGAGCAGAGTCTCAGTCCTTGGGCAGGGGCAAGAAATTCCACTGGGAACTTTCTCCTGTCTTCACTACAGAAGCAAAGCCTTAATCTGAGGTGAAAGGGAACACATGTTATTGCCCTCAGAGTATGGTGGAAACCCAGTGCAGATAGATAACTGTAAAGGAATGGGGGAACAAAAGCAAACACATGTACCAAAAAAACCCCACTTACTCTTGGGGGAGGCATATGATTACACTCTGAGGCCACTTTCCAAATCCAAGCATTCTGGCAGTTTATTTGGAAGGTTTCTAAATACAAATTGGATGTCTACTAGATACAGTACTATTCTGGCTGTCTATTTCATCTTGAGTGAGCTGTGGTAGTTTGTGGGTTTTAGAAGAATTAGTCCTTTTTTTAATAAAGTTTTAAAAGTATATCATTCCTATATGAGCACACATAAACAATGAATATATAGTAAAAGTTGTGACCTTACAAAACAAGCATGCATATCATCATACAGGGCTCCCATACCATCATACAGGGCTCCCATACATCACCCCAACACCACTAGTTTGCATTGTTGTGAAACTTTGGTTACAAATTATGAAATAGCATCATCAAAACATTATTACTAACTAGAGCCCATATCTTACATTTGGTGTATTTTTCCCCCAACTCACCCTGTATTAGTATTATAAATTTGTTATAGTTTATGAGAGAAAGTTCTCAAATTGGTCTTGTTAACCACGGTCTATCTTCTACCACTGGATTCCTTTAGTTATACATTCCCATGCTTTGTACAGTCCATTCAAAATGTACACTCAGTGGCTCCATTTTCATCATAATTGTGCTGTCATCAACTCAGTCAATTTTAGAATATTTTAAATAATCCAAAAGGAAAAAACCCAAACAGCCTTACACCCCCCTATATTTGGCTCTTTGAATTGATATAATATCTTCTTTGCCATTGCTGCAAAAATATCACAATAGTACTGTTAACTACCGCACATAAGTTAAATTTGTTGTAATTTTCCCATGTATCACCATATTCTTAACACTTTGAAAAGAAAAACATTCTTATATTTATACTACTAACTTCAATCTTCATCCACCATCGAAATAATTATGTTACACATACCTTAGATTTTGTCTGGCTTCTTTTCAATTGGCATTTACTTCCACAGACTACTCCTTTCAGCCATACTATCATTTATAAATCAGCAGTGTTAGTTATACTACCTATAATGTGTTACCATCATCTGTATTCATTTCCATACTTCTACAATAAGCCTTATTTAAAATTCTTTATATGTTGAACATCAGCTCCCATTCTCAACCCACATTGTCTTTTCTAGTAACCTATACTTTAGAATTTACCATTAGTTTACTCATCATATTTAGTTCATATTATTTAGACCATAAAATAATTTTCCTTTTGTGTCTGACATTTCACTCAACATTATACCTCAAGGTTGATACATGTTATCATGTGCATCCAGATTTCATTTCTTCTTTCAGCTGAATTGTATTTCATTATACGCATATGTCAAATTTTGTTAACCAGTCATCATTTGAGGGACAGTTGGGCTGTTTCCATATTTTAGCAGTTGTGAATAATGAACATCGGTATGCAAATGTCAGTTTGTGACTTGCTTTCAGTTCTTCTGAATATATTCCTATTAATGGGATTGATGGATCATACGAAAGCTCTATATTCAGCTTCTTGATGTACCACCAAACTGTCTTCCACAGAGGCTGCATTCCAGAAACTCTCTGTTTAGATATACACATATTTGTTACTATTATTTCTTTTTGGTAATTTGAGCCTTTTATTACTATGAAATGCCTCACTTTATTGTTGGTAATTTTCTTTATTTTCTCCTGAAACTACTGTAGTTTTATTAATATAGTCATTTGTGCTTTCTTTTGATTATTAGCATTGTATATTTTATCATTTACTTTCCTTTTACTTTTAACTTACAC
The DNA here is from genome assembly GCA_029593785.1 of Cabassous unicinctus. Classification (NCBI taxonomy): domain Eukaryota; kingdom Metazoa; phylum Chordata; class Mammalia; order Cingulata; family Chlamyphoridae; genus Cabassous; species Cabassous unicinctus. The sequence goes on along the minus strand of JAQZBX010001753.1, from coordinate 71,760 downwards.
ATATCATTATACTTGAAATGAATTTTTTGTAGACTATATATGGTTGGATCACCTTTATTAAGGTTAAAAAAAATAAAAATAATACAGATTATTTTCTAAGACAACAGTGGATTAAACTAGAAATCAACAATAGAAAGATGGCTGGAAAACCTCCAAATATTTGGAAATCAAATGCCACACTTCTAAATAATATATGAGTCAAAGAAAAAGTATCAAGAGAAATTAAAAGATATACTTTGAACTAACTATAAATGAAAGTACAACTTATAAAAATTTGTTGAGTGCAGTAAATGTAGTGCTTAGGAGAAAATTTATAGCACTAAGTGGATATATTAGAAAAGAATAGATATCAAAAATCAAAAACCTAAGTCTCTTCTTTGGAAAGTATAGAAAGAAAAGTGATTTAAGTCTAAAGCATGCAAGCAGCAGAAGAAATATATAATTTTAGAGAAGAGATGAACAATATTGAAGTAAAAAAAAAAGTCCCCCCTAATACCTTAGACAGATAAAGACATTACATAAGGAAAACAAACAAACAAAAAAACCCTGCAAGTCAGTATCTTTCATGAACATAGATGCCCAAATCCCTTTCAAAATATTAATAAATAAATCCAACAACGTATAAAAAACAAATACACAACCCATGATGAAGGCAAATTTATGTGAGGCCAGTTCACTATTTGCAGATCAAACAATGTGATTCATAATATCAGTAAGTGAAAGAAGAAAATCCTATACTCACATCAGTTGATGCAAAATAAAACAAAAGAAAGGACAGCTAGCATCTACTAAATGGTGATGGATGGGACATTTTCCTATCAGTTCAACAAATGTCCTTTCTTACCACTCTATTTCAATATTGTACTAGACACTCTAGCTAGGGTTAGAGTAAAAGAAAAATTAATAAAACAATATACACATTGGACAGGAAGAAATAAAACTGCCTTTATTCACACGACACAATTGTTTATGTAGATAACCACAATGAATCTTCAAAAAATTTTGTGAACTAAATGAGTATAGCAAAATCTCCATACAAAATTCAACTTCTTTCTTATATACCACCAATTAACAACTGGAATTAAAAATTAAAATAAATAATAGCATCTATAATAACATGAAAAATGAAATGGTTAGGAATAAATCTAACAAAATAAATGCAGGACTTATATGTGGCAAAATAAAAAAAATTCTGATGAAAGAAAACAAAGCTGATTTAAATAAATGGGTAGATATTCTATTTTTGTGAATTGGAAGACAATATTGTTTGTATGTCAATTCTTCTCAATTTTGTTTTATAGATTCAATGCAATCCCAATAAAAATGTCTACAAGCTAGTTTGTAACTATCAACAAGCAAATGCTAAAGTTTATAAGGAAAAACAAAAGACTATAATAGCCAACCTAATATTTTAACAATAAGAAATTTGGGGGTCTCACCTTCCACAATTTTGAAAACTACCATAATGCTATACTAATCAGAGCAATGCAGTTTTCAAAAAAGTATTGACACACAGAATAATGGAACAAAATGGTAATCCCAGGAATAGATCCACACATATAGAGTCAACTAATTTTTGACAAAGCTTCAAAGGCATTTCAATGTACAAAGAATAATATTTTCAATGTAATGGCATATTTGTAAATAAACGCACTAGAACAGTTGAACATCAATATGTGACAAATGAAGTTACACAAAAACTTTACCCCTTACACAAAAATGAAATCAAAATGGATAATAGAATTAAATGTAAAATGTAAAACTATAAATTTTCTGGAAGAAAACATAAAGGAAAAATCTATGTGACCTTGGATTTGTTGAAGAGTTTTTAGACAAAGGGTAAAAGACATGATATCTAAAAAAATAATAAGCAAGTTGTATGCTATTAGCTTTAAAAATGATGAAAACAATTTTTGATCTGTAGTAGACACAGCTAAGGAAATGAAAAGTAAGTTTCAGACTGGGAGAAAATATTTGCAAAACATACCTGATAATGTACTTATATCCAAAATATGCAAAGAAAACCCTGACAATTCCAAAAGCTTATGAGAATGCAAAGCAAAATGGACTATCATTCTTTGCTAATGGAATGCAAAATAGTAAAGCCGTTTTGGAATTAAGTTTGTCAGTGTATTAGTCAGGGTTCTATAGGGTAACAGAACCTACAGGAGATATCTGTAAATAGTATGAGATTTTATAAAATTATTTCATGTAACCATGGGAATGCACAAGTCCAAACTCCACAGGGCAGGCTGCAAACCAGGGGCTCCAATGGAGGTCCTTGATGAGTTCCCAGGAGTTGATGGCTGTCTGAAGTAGAGATGGGAATTCTCTCTCTGAATGCTGAAATCATTTCCCATTGTAAGGCCTTCAACTGATTGGTGAGAAGTCATTCATTGCTGACAGCAATCTCCTTAGTTGATTGTAGATGTAACCAGCCATCTATGCAATCAACTTACCGATGATTAAAGTCCATAAAATGTCCTTGTATTATGATTAGCCAAGTGCTTGCATGGCCAAACAACTGGGCACCATCACCTGACTGAGGTGACATATTAGGTTAACCATCAGTCAGTTTCCTAAAAAGCTAAACATTGTCTCATCATAACTTTCAGTAATCATGCTTTTAGATATTTACTCAAATTATTTGAAAATTCACATATGCATAAAAACCTGACCATGAATGTTTATAGCTGCTGTCTTCATAATTGCTAAAAACTGGAAGCAACCAAATGCTTTGTATTTGATGAACAATTAGACAAGCTATGATAATTCCATGCAATGCCATATCATTCAACATTAAAAGGAAAAAACAATCAAGCTATGCACAAACATGGATGAATATTAAATGAAAATTGTTAAGTGAAAGAAGCCAGTCTAAAACATATTTTATGATTCCATCTATATGACCTGGAAAAGCCAAGAAAGGAAAGATAAACAGATCAGTGGTGCCAAAAGATGGGATATTTTAGATTCCTAGGATGCTCAAGCAAATACCTTGCTATGGGCTGAGTTAAACAATTGGAATTTATTTGCTCATGATATTGAGGCTAAAAGAAAGTCCAAATCAAGATGTCATCAAAGGGATGCTTTCTTCCCAAAGACTATGAATTCTGGAGCTGGTTGCTGGTAATCTTTAGTTCTTAACTAGTCACATGGCAATGCACATGGTGGCCTCTGCTGCCCTCTCTGCTCTCTTCTGAGATCCATTGAATTTCAGGTTCATGTTTATGTGGCTTTCTCTCTCTGTCTGAATTTCACTATGCTTATATAGGACTCTAATAATAGAATTAAGATCCATCCTGATTGAGGTGGGTCACACCTTAACTGAAGTTACTTCATCAAAAGGTCCTACTTAAAATAATTTAATACCTACAGGAATTTTAAGAACATGTTTTTCTGGGGTACACACAGCTTCAAATCCCCACATTGGGATGATTGAACAGGTGAAGCACAGGGAAATTTTAAGGAGGAGAAATTATCCTATATGATACGCTTGTGGAAGATAAATACCACTATGCATCTTTCAAAACCCATAGAACTTTTCAAAATAAAAAATGAAACTTAGAGTATGAAAATTAAAAAAAGAAGATTAATGATGCCTAGGGATCCCGTGATGGAAAAAATAATCAAACTGCATTATAAATGCATGAAATAACCTCACTGAAATAGGTGGGGTGGAAATATTGTCATATACTTAACTTTGGAAATGAATGGTGATGGTAAGATTAAGCAAATGTACAGTGCAAAATTACTGTACTCTTGTTGATAAAATTGTTTTCAGCAGGGAGACTGGTGCACCATTCTGAATCCACTATGTATGTGTACTGGAACTGAACATTTAAGTACATGGATGGAGTATGATGTGAGGCAGTTTTTCCTGGTTGGAGTGGCTGGTTACAGACATGCAAAGGGAGGATAAAATGATCCAGGTGTTAATGGATTAAAGTTGAGGACATTACTATGAACTCATGTTTAGTTAAATATAGATCTATAGAAATATTTATAGTTATGCATATAAACATGTATTAATATACACAAATATATTTAATTGTCAGCTTAGGGCTTAAAAGTAATGACACTGAATAGCAACAGGCATACTTAGCACCAAGATCTTGGTTTCTAACACCATTCTCTAATTAAAAAAAAACCAGAGTTCCTTGGAAAAATGTCAGTTTCCCGTGTCTAGCAGGAAATTACAAAATTAGCCTGGGGCATCTTGTAGGAAGGTCAATTAATATGCCCTCAAACAAAACAGAACAGAACAGAAAACACAGTGATGAGGGTATGCAAAAGGGACACAGGAACCAACCGAAAGAGCTCCAGTGGCCAAAGCTGGAATTTTTTGAGCAAGAAAATCAAGTAGTAATGCATTATAACGCTATAAAATAAATATCCATGAGTGTATACTGATAGAAATTATTGAATAAATAAGTAAACTGGGTGCAGAAGAAAATCTCCCAAGAAAAAATATTCCATATAATTTATGTAAATGCATCTTCCTCAAGGAAATGGAGCATAACTCTCCACTCTGTAACTGTGAGCTGCACATAGTGACTTTCTCACAAAGAGTACAGTCAGGGTAGGAGGTTGAAAAGAGTAAGTTGACAGTGGAGAAATCTGATGAACACTACCTTAGCTGGGTACCAATATTAACTTCAACAGTGATAAGTCATGTTGACAGCAAGTGCCACTGAAATGATATAATAATAATGGCACTTTACAATTATGTTCTTCCTCCCAAATCTATGACCTCAGGCTAATCATGAAAAAAAAAAAAATCAGACAATTGATGAGTTTCTCAATAGAGACATTCTACAAAATACCTAACCAATACTCTTGAAAAGTGTCAAGATCAAATACAAGGAAAAAATGAGAAACTGGTACAGCCTAGGGGTGCCTAAGAAGACATGGAGGCTGAATATAATGTGGTAACCTGAAATGGACCCTGGAACAGAAAATGAATACTCTGTAAAAAGTGAGGAAATTTGAATTGGACTCTAGTTAATAATAAAATGTCAATATTCATCCAATAGTTTGACAAATGTACTAAAATTAGGTATTAACTGTAAGAGAAACTGAATGTGACATATATGAGAATTCTCCCAACTTTTTTGTAAATCTAGAACTATTTTATACTTAGGAAGTTGTTAAAAAAAAATTCACCCAGTTAAATTGAGTTTATCCTCAACTTTTATAGTATATTACTTTTATACGAAAGATTTAGTTGATTGAATTATATAACCAAGAAAAACATGTTCTTAGGCTATTTCTGTGGGTGTGAGCCCATCTTAAATAGATGTTTTGAAGATGTTATTTTTAGTTAAGGTGTGGCCAACCACATCAAGATGTGTCATAATCCTATTCTGGAAGAGTTATAGAAAAAAAGCCAAAGGAGCCAGAAACTGGAAGCCAGTAGAATCCCAAAGATAAATGAGAAGACATAACCACGTGTGTTGCCATGTTACAGAAAAGCCAAAGACCTAAGGATCACTGGCAGCAAGCCCAGAATGCCAAAGACTTTGAAGACAAAGCTTCTCCTTGCTGACACCTCAATTATTGCCTTCTCCTAGGGTCAAAATGGAGCCAATGGATTCCCTTGTTTAAGCCAACTAATTGTATGGTATTTGTTTTAGAACCTGGGACACTGAGACACTTCTTTTTATAATTACCATATACAGTTTTGTTCTTGAGCATTTCCATATAATAAACATGATATTAAGAAAATGACAATTATTGAGATATAGGAATATTAGCTAAATAATTGGTTAAATATGTTATATAAGACTTTTTCTTCTGTGTTGGTTCTTAGAAGGATATGAAATAATATTTGTTATATTTGAACATAATATAGTACCATCTATATAAAGAGAATACTACTAATTAATAATAGATTTAATAATATTCAGGATACCATCAAACTTTTCTCATCTAAATGTGACAGACCTCAAAATTAATGTGTAAAAAAACAAACATTTAATATTCACTTCCAAACCTGTCTCTGTTTCAAACCTCCTCTGTTTTAATAAATGGCCAAATAATCCATATAATCCAGGTTAGAAAATTCAGTATCATTCACTTTTTTCTATCTCCACAATAATCTCCTAATTTAGTGTCACAATCCATTATTCCAAGTGTTTCTTGACCTGCCTCCCAAGCTTTTTATTCTGCCATCAGCAATGGCTTATGAACATTTAACTAATATAAGGAGGGGTGTGATGGTTAGGCTAATGGGTCAGCTTGCCCAGTTGTTCGGTCAAGCAAGCACTGGGCTAATTGTAATACAAGGACATTATGGGCTTTAGTCATCACTGAGTTTACTGCATAGATGGCTGATTATTTCTACATCAGTCATGGAGATTGCTGTCAGCAATGAGTGATGCTTTAGCCAATCAAAATAAAATTATTTATTTTTCTAAATAAAGTCCAGAGTTTTTAATATGATGATAAAGGACCTTCTAAAATTGGCTTGATTTTATCCGTGCAAACCAATCTCTAGACATTTCCTACATACTCATAAACCTTAAGTTCTCACTACTTCAGTATACTTGTTCTTGAAAGAATAATCATGAATCTTCTCATTTTCTTGCCATTTTCATGGTCATTATGCCTCTAGAAAATTCTCTAATTTGATTTTTGAAAGTGAATTCACATCTGTAGGCTCTGTAAATATCATCTTTCTAAAGTTTTCCCAGGCTCCTCCAGCCAATATCAACTGCTTTTTCATGTATTTCATAGATTTTTACCCATATTTAATTATTATGCATATATATAGTTGTGCTATTATGATTTCTTTATGTATCAACTTTCTATTCTAAACTGTAGACTCCTTAGAGGCAGATATAGTGACTAATGTATTTTAATTCCCATTACTTGATACCTAATACATTTTTAAAACCTGGCTGATGAATTGAATAGAAATATAAAAACCTTCTCTGAAGGTAAACATATTCTTATATATTTTTTACTACATTGAGAGTATTCACAGTGCACTATTACTGGAATAAAGTCAGGAGACAATTCTAATCTTGCTTTTACCAGTAACTTGTTCTCATTGTTGATTTCTTTGTCCCTCAATTTATGAAATACCCTATTTCTCCATGATTTTGCAATTGGCATTTGGATCAAGATAACTCTTAGTTGTATGGTACTTTCCAGAACATTGCAGGCACTTATTCTAGTTATCTGAAAGAATAACATTCTATTATATTTCTTATTTTGTATGTTTGTAAAAATATCTTAGTTATGTCACTTAGAGACTATTTTAATTGAATTATGAGCTATTTGGGATAATCAGTAGCTCTTTCTTTTTTGATTAACACTGAATAATCTACTTCTAACTATGTAGGCTATTTGGAAAGAAGAGACACTACAATGTAGATTAGTAATGACTGATATTTCAAATAAAGTACTGGGAAAGGCTAAGGTTACCAAGGTTAATTTGTACTAATTTGCACTTAATAAACCATCAAAGAACAAATTATATTATCATAATAGCATAATATAATTGCTTTATCTCCATTAGTAATCACTCAACAATAACTCTCTAAATCAGATATCTATTCACTTGCTTAACTTCATTTTAACCACAAATCCTTAACATCTTTACATTATTTCCCTTAAAATAATGCCACATCATGGTGATGTACAGGTATGTATGCATGTATAATGTATTATGACAATATCCCCTTCCTGAAACCTTGTTATTGTGTGGAATCCCTTTCAGTTATGTCAATTATATGATTGATAAGCACCAACAATTAGGATTCCCTAAAAACGTGCCAGAGCTTTTATCTGCATTCAACTGAGAGGAGATATCACATAAAGATTATTATAATATATCTTTTGAAATATTTTTCAATCACTTTTGTAATTGGCTCATTATTAAATTTTCATGTTTTTTCTTCATTCCACAAATATTTATTGAAGACTATTACATGACAGGGACTCTGCTATTGTTTTAAAGACATACATGGTCTGACCTTTAGCATATAGTCCAGTGATGGAGACAGACAATGAAATGTGCAGCTACAAAGCATGAATATCATTATGTTGGCAGAATTACAGGGTGCTATGGCAGTATGTGGGAGGAGATCAGGGCAAACACACACACAAGATAGTGAAGAAATGAAAGTTGGAATATAAAAAATAGTGGAAGTCATTTACTATGGTTGTGTTGTGAAGTGTGAAGGGCACGGGAATGAGAGATGAGATTAGAGAAGAAAGCAAATTTCAAAGCCTGAAGTGTCCCCAATCTCTGGAGAAGAGTTTGTCCTTCACACTTTTAGAACAAGGGAAAACCAATGAAGGATTTTAAGCAAGACATACAATCATTTAGATTCAGATTTCTAAGGCTTTAGGAAGACCAATCTCATTGCTGTGTTAAAAAATGGATTGTTCAAAGAAAAATCAATTACGTTGTTATTGCTTCATTAGATCATTAAATATACCGCTGCAACTTCACAGTTTCATTTAAACTAATAATGACTATAAACAAAAATTCATAAAATTTAATATAGCAGAGTATTTTACATGTTATGTGTTTCTCTGTTATGCTTTTCTTTAACATGTTTTCCTCCTTTACTTTCACCAAAGTATTTATCTTCCTTGTGTTTTTTACTATATTTGTTGGGCTCAGGGAATCCCAGGAGGAAAGCTTTAATCATTTAACCTTGGGTGTTTAAGTTTTCTTTTAAGAAAAATAAGTTATCATCATTATAAATCATTGCGAAATTCAAGTAAAGCTGATTGACCATGAAGTCTTGTCCACACTGATTGGAGCGGAAAGGGAAAGCCAGCACAACAGGGATGAATTAGGTTTTCTCTCATGTGGCATTTGAACTCAGGCTCTTAATGATTTGTGGTGGAGACCTGAGTCAGAGCAACGGTAGAAATAAAAATAGACGTTCTTTAAAGGCCTTATATTAAAATCCCTGGAATTGTCTGTGATCCTACACTTCCTGGGACTAATTTGTAAACTTTTCCTTGGATTCAGTAAGGTACCCAGTATCCTTAAAATAAATATGGTTACTTTGAGATATTTTAATTGGTTTTATGTTTCTTAGATTCAAAATAATATAACTTTCATATTACAGAAATATTTGTATGACAAACTAAAGAATTTAAGTCCATTTAGTATTAAAATATCTAATGGCATCTCTTCATCTGATGATAAATATTTATGTTTGTGCCCAGTCAGCTTTTATAAGATCTACTGGTTAGATTATGATACCTTTTACATTGAGTCAATCCGCATAAAACAGAAATCTCTAATTTTGTGTTCTCTCTCTCTCTGGTCTCTATTTTCAACATTCCAACATAATTCATGTATTGTTCCAAGATTGTTGCTGTCCCGTAGTCATCTAATACTCCCACAACTGTACCCTGAGGCAAAATGGGGCTATTGTTGTTTTTTTTTAATTGTGAGTGTGCTTTGGTTGGGGGTGGTGGTGATAAAAGCATTAACTCCATCAGCCAGAATTGATTTTACATGCCTTTTAGTAAACCCACTGTTAGAATTGCCACAAATGTGTTAAACCCTAAAGATTCCTCATTAAGAGCAGGGTTGGCGTCAGGCTTCCCTGAATCCCATAACTATGCTGGCACGTGTGGGTACTTTAAGGAACAAATACGTATTCTTCTTACGTTAGTGGTTCTCAGCCACTCTAAGTGTACTTAGGGATCACAAGAAGAACTTTGAAAATATACTGATGCCTGGGCACACCCAAGAACTTCTGATAGTTCTGGAGTGTGGCCCTGTCATCAACATTTTTAAGCTCTCCAAGTAACATTGCACTGTAGACATATTTGAGAATTACTGTATTAAAGATGAATGGTAAAAAGTCAACAGTGTTTACTACACAATATCTGTAAATTAAAGAGAAGACAGCAACAGAAGAAACAAACATATATACATAACTTTCTTTCAGTATTGATAAGGTGAGGAAAGAACACTTACACAGGCAGCTTTCCTTATATATTCATGAACAGAAACTGATCAGCTTGAGATGGTAGAAGAAAGAATGTTCATTTTCTGGACTGTACAATACACTTACGCATCTGTGAAATCATCAAATAGAATCCTCTCAAAGATCTGAAGTTGTCCCAATGAATTTTTACTTAAATTAATGGAGCTATGGCCAATAAATAATTGAAAATATAGATAAAAATGTGAAACAGGATCATCTAATAATAGGTCAAGGAATGGTAAAGGTGAACTATACATTGAAAGATTTGTCTGAAAAGCTAACGTAGCATAGGTAGTGCTTGTAAACCATGGGCCTTTGAAGGCCACAAATTTGTTTAATCAGCTTTATGTTTCCAATTTGCACTTGGTGCAGCGCTGTTATTCAAAATTTACTTCACAGGGTCTTAAAATGTCAGAGACCACTTTGTTGCTAAAGTCAACTGACAATCACGTCATTCATGCACTCCTTTTTGTGAACTATAGCAGTATTCTATATGTTGAGTTCCCACCCATGTTTGTATTTAAAGAGATCACTAAGAATATTTTGCAGACAATTAGAAAGTAACAGAAGAGTATGGTAGTCACGAAGATTCATGGAAGAAGTAGCATTTGAGATAGGACCTGGAAAGTCCAGTAATAGAAATTTTATATTTCAACTTTTTATGGATTTTCTCATGACTCCAACATAATATATGTGTATATATAAATGTCTATATATGTATGTATGTATATAAATGTTTGTGTGGGAGGGGGCTGACAGGAAAAGCATAACTAAAAATCACTTTTGCTTCCGTATTACTGACAGCAATGATATCAACATAATAGCAAATGTCTTTGATGTTGTGTTCTTAAGTCTTTTGAAAATTGTTTGCAAATATGCAGCTTTCCTTTTTTATATTTAAAGTTTCCTTTTGTGGTTTCTCTTTTATTCAGATTGTATTTTATACATGTAAGAGAGAAGAAATATTCAGTTGATTTTTTTTTAGTCTTTAGCCATCTTAGTCTATTTGACCACAATATGAGAAATGCAATGAATTTTGAGAGGAATTTCAAAGCTAAAGCATCCAATATAATATGCTGTCTAGGATCAATAGACACTATCTCTCATTCGTTCTACTTCTCCGTTTCACTTTGTACTTCTTGGTTGCTGCTGAGCTGAGGCCTAAGTGTCAATTTGACAATCTGCTTTTCATTCTGAGTTTTCTGATCTAAGAGCAGTTAACTTTGTAGAGAGAAATGCTTACTCCATTGAATACAGATGGTCAGCTTACTGTTCTCAACAATCCATTTGAATGGTTTTTCTCCTGAAATATTCTTTAAAAATATTATTTTTATTCAACTTTTTAATTGATCACTTATTCTAGGTATACAAAATTTTGGAATGTTATAAACTGAAAACAAATTGATCAAGTAACTAATGTATTAACTTTTATTTTTCAGTGATTCTTAAAAATCTTCCTTTTGAATTAAGAATAAATACATTTATTAGGGAAATATTGTGCAATAACTTTTAAGAATCTACATTTTCTTCAAAATCAAACTTGTAGAATTCACACAGGCATTGAAACTAGAGTTTCTTTGGAGAAGCCAAAGTTCATTGTACCTAGAAACAATGTCACTGTACAAAAATAAAAAGATTAAATTTCAGATTCTCATGGGTGACATAAATTTTGTCACTTTATTTTAAATTAATTGCCAAATGTATGTTATCATTTCAAATGTTACTTATTTTTAATCAGTTGACAAGTATATGATATCCCCAAAATATTTATTTGGTAGCAAATGTCAGCAGAGAGGGGTACACATTTTCTCTCTGATATTCAAAATAGTTTTAATGATAAGATTAAAACAAATTATGAAAAAATATATTGATATTCTAAAATGGAGACTAATTCATAGTCTCTCAATCTAAGTCAGCTTAAAGTTAATGCATAGAACAACCAAATATAAGAATAGATTGCTCAAACCCTCCTCTGCAGAGGCTACTCATAATTTACTAAACAGATCATATATATATATATATATATATACACCTAAATATATACAAACTACACAAATAATTTATTGATGACTCTGCACAATTTCATATATACATTCCTGATAAACCTTCCATTCTGCAAAGTGGTACATATTGCGCACTAAAAATAAGAGGATTTTGGGGGGAAAAAAGATTCCAAATTTACAAAACTTTGTAATCAAAACACTAAAAAAAAAAAAGCAAACTTACTAAAAGTGTAAAACTGTTAAATCTCTTCAAGCATTTGTAATTAGCATTACAAGGCCTAAATTCTTTAGCATTGGACTCATGTTTCCTCAATCTAGGGTTAGATCCTGGAAGTAATTCAGTTCTTTTTTTTTTTTTAATAATAAATGTGAAATGCTTTTTTTCCCTTTAAAAAAAAAAAAATTATTTATTTCTCTCCCTGCCCTGTTGTCTGCTCTTTGTGTCCATTCGCTGTGTGTTCTTCTGTGTTTGCTTGTCTTCTCTGGCACCAGGAACTGATCCTGGGACGTTCCGGAGTGGGAGAGAGGTGCTCAATCTCTTGGGTCACCTCAGCTCCCTGGTCTGCGGCATCTTTGGTTGTCTCTCCTCCGTGTCTCTTTTTGTTGTGTCATCTTGCTGCACCAGCTCTCCTGTGCCGGCCAGCACTCTGTGCGGGCCAGCACTGCTGCCTGGACCAGCAGTCCTGCATGGGCCAGCTTGCCATGCAGGCCAGCCTGTCCTCAACAGGAGGCCCCAAGAATCGAACCCTGGACCTCCCCTATGGTAGATGGGATCCCAATTGCTTGAGCCACATCCACGTACCTCATTCACTTCTAATAAAGACATTTTCAGAAGTGGGATACAATATAAGGATCTTTGCAATTTCCTTAATCTACACTCATAGCTCAAAAGAAAAATTGATAAATATAGTGGAAATCATTGTAGTTTGTGAAGATACTGAACAAGCAACTACTTCATTTAAGAATAGTATTACTCTAAATTGCCAATTTAAAAAAAATAAGGTTTGGGTTTTGGAAGTAGGGGAAAATGTGATTTGTTTGAGAAGCTGCAATAAGACATACATGGCTGAAACATAGTGAAAGAAGGGAATGGGCATGTATAGTCTGTTTACCATTCATGGGTTTTTAAGCCAAGAGAGGAGTTTTTACATTTTTATTTAAAGAGCAATTGCTCATTAAAATGAAAACTTGAGAAGCGGGTGTAGCTCAGTGGTTGAGCACCTGCCTTGCATGTAGGAGTTCCTGGGTTCAATCCCTACGTATCTACTAAAAACACACACGTGCACACACACAAATTTGAGCAGAAATTTGGTAGATCTCAGAGTTTTATTAAATAAATTCACTAATTGGGAAACTCAAATTACCAAGAGGTAAAGAGAAAAGTTTTGCTGAACAAAGAGAGCAATGGATTTTTTAAATAGCTAGAATAAATAAGTACATTGGGAGAGAATTTTTATTGATTAGTGCAGAATACATTTCCTAATTTGGTTAGTGCAGGCAGGTGCTGAGAAATGAGGAAGTTAGCTGGCATGAGCATGAAGAGTTGCCAAGAACTTATTGGCTGAATTTAAATTTGGTTTCCTGGGAGAGCCCGACATTTATGGAAATAGAAACTTGCTTAGGTTTTTGCTTTTGCTGACTTGTGTCTTCATGTTAGACCTACTAAGTTTATTTACCAGGTTTTATGGTTAGGGAAAAGAGACATGATCTGATTTACTATCCAATAATCTTACTCTGGCAGCTAAATGAGGAACAGTTGGAAGAGTGGAAGTAGAATGACCAATTAGGAAGTTATTGCATTATTTCAGGCAAAAGATTTTTCAGGCTTACACTAATGTATTCACAGGGAATAGACGTGAGGTGGATTAGTCAAAATATTTTTTTAGGAAGAAAATATGGATTTGGACTGATTTTGAGATTGTGACACAGCTAAATAAAAAATTGAATGTGTATATCTAGGTCTCAGAACAGCTATCCAGATTATATTTAAATCCATGAGAAGAGTTACTATCACCTACAGAAATATGTATGTATAGAAATAGACTTAGAATCCTAAAATAAAGTTCCAATAGATTAAGAATATATAGCAATGGAATATGAATAGTATTAGCCAGTGAGTATGAAAGAAGAAAAACCAAGATTACATGAATCATGGAAGCCAAGAAAGGGAACATTTCCCAACAGAAAATAAAATCCAGTTGTGGCTACTGCAGGACATGAAGACAGACAACAAATATTTCATTTGGTCATATGAATGGTGTTTTGTAACAATGACAAAAGCTATAAATTAGTATCATTGACCAGAGCAAAAATTGGAAGTAGATGACTAATAGCAATACAGTAAATGTAAGGAGAAGGCTGATTAAAGTTGATTGAAAATTTAATAAGACATGAAGAATTTTAGACTACATATGTTAATGATTTCTGGAAATGTTGGAACATAAAGAAAAAGCAAAGAATAGAAGTGTAGTTTATGGAAATGTTGAACATTTAGAAGGTTGTCCTATGAAATAAAATACGTAAGACACCCAGCATCATGCTCAACCAGACTGGTAGCTTAAAAAATGTGAAATCTCTTGTATTCTTCAATATGCTCTTTATAAAATACTTATAACCAGTACATAGAACTTTCTCTATTTGTGGTAGAAGCTTATAGGAGAAAGGAAGAAAAAGTTTTGTTTGAATGTTACTTGAAACAAATCTCCTCTACTCAGAATTTATTAATTCTACATTTCTCACTATGTCATATTAGCAGACAACTACAGGGCTTTAACACCATAAGGAGCTGTGGTTTATCAATTTCAAGACTGCTTATTTGAAGACTACATGAATTATTGTAAGAACTGACAAGAGAGTGATACTAAAAAGTCATCTTTTGCCTATACTTTCCATACCACCTTCCCTCCCTCTTTTATGTATTTTACGTATATTTTTTCACACACATTGTTTGGGAAGACATTACTCTAATACCAGGAGTTCTACTTCCAATTCTGCCTTGCAATAAGTCACTAATCCAGGACAAATCAATTATTTCTCTGAACCTAAGTGTATCTAAAAGAAAAATATAGGGAAGCGGGTGTGGCTCAATGGATAGAGCCCCCGTTTACCATGTGTGAAGCCCCCAGGTTCGCTTCCCGGGGGCCTCCTTGTGAGGGCAGGCCAGCCTGCGTGGCGCAGTGGGCTGATGCAGCGGGACCTCACAGCAAGGGGGAGATAAGCAGACACAGAGAAGACACACAGCGAATGGACACAGCAAGCACAAGCAGCAAGGGGGGGATAAATAAATAAAATAAATAAATCTTTAAAAAAAAAAAAAAGAAAAATATATTTTAAATATTTTTTACTTCTTTTAAAGTATTCCAATGTTATGATTTTATTTTTCGAAGTTCCTCCTTAAGGAAGAAATACTTTTAAAGAAAGAAATACTAAGAACATAAATCCATGTTTATTATACTTTTTTTTACTTCTTCTATGGCATTACTATATCAAACAAGTAAAATATTAACTTCAAAACATAAAATAAGTTATGAGGACCTGAAAAAATAAATCCAACTATATTTCACATTGGAAATTGAGGGTCAGTACTATTTTAGTATGAGGCAGAATGAACTTTTTCTTAGTCTTCTACTCATTCAAAATCTTCTATTATTACTTCTGGATTTAACAACGATGTGTAACTTGAAATTGACAGCCTTTGGTAAGGCAAACTGAATAGGTAAGATCTGAAATTTTAGCTTTTATTCCAATGAAATTAGTATTCAGTCCCTTATTATCATTTTAAGTATGATTAGCTATAAATTATTTGAAAGAAGAGGCTATATGGACATATGTCTATGGACATATTAGGTATTCAAATGTTTTAACAGATAAATGCACAAATGGATAACAGAAAAATGGATGACTTGATGGAAGTAGTTACAGATAGATTTTAAAAGACATCATTTTGGCATCTGAGTTAATGCAATATATAAGCCAACTACTGAGTATCTTTCTTGCAATTTAATGCAAGCTCTGTGTGGCAGTTTGAGTCTTTCAGGCTCCCAGAAAATTATGTTCTTAGCCTAATCCATTCTTGTGGGTGTAAAACCTATTTTAGGTGGGACCTTTTGATTAAATCATTTCAGTTAAGAGTCATTGATTAGATTATGTGACCCAGGGTGGGTCTTAATCCTCTTACTGAAGCCCTTTAGAAATGGAGGAATAAAAAGTCACAGATAGAAAAAAGTTGCCCAGACAGAGTGAAGCCTTCCAGAAGTTGAAATCAATGAAAAGCCAGATGGAGCAGCCCAAAGTTGAAAGCAACAAAGCCCAGGGGAGAGGGGAGAGATGAGCAGAGGCTGCCATGTGCCTGTTGCCCACAGCTGCAACTTGGGGAAAAAGGATCTCCTGATAATGCCTTGATTTGGATACTTTCATGGCCTCAGAATTGTAACCTTATAAGTTAATAAATTGTTATTATAAAAGCCAACCCATTTATCATATGAGTTTGCTCTCAGCAGCTTTTAAGCAAACTGAAACACCATGTATACATTCAACAAAGGAATTTACTTCTAAAATCAGTTAATATATACCAAAGTACTTAGATTACTTTAACGGAATGATATTAGCTAGAATAATTATCATGATTTAAATACTGTTCAACAAAGATGTAGTTAATAATATTTAATTTAAATTCCTAAGATTTTGCATGCTATTTTATAAAATGAAAGCACCTATTTTATATAAAAAAAACATTTTCTCTGGATCAGACTCCAGGTTAAACCTGAGATGCTATTGGTTTTAAATTCACAATGAATGAGAGACAATTAAATATCATCATTTATTTCTTGTCTACCATAAAATTATTTAAATGAAAAATATTACTCTTAATCCTCTTGGTCATTGTCATTCTTAGGAATAATTTTAAAGTCAGCATAACCACGTAATTAATCAAGTAAAGACTGGGAAACCATCATTTAGCAACACAAATTAAACTGCTAGATTCAATGCAGTGGGGAAATTCGTAAGTTTTAAATTTATATTCAAACTTTAACATGTGGATTTGCATGTGGATTTGTAAATTTTATATACTAGCTCCAAAGGAAACACACATTTATTAAATTTAATAATGTAGGGACTAAAACATATCACATTAACATAACCATAATTTACTTGAATGCAATAATTATCTCAATTTATCATATTACTTATGTAAATCATCTAAATTTGTCATATTAACTGGGTAAATGTTTAATCCACATTTAGCTATTTAAATAAGTCTAGAAGAGGAAAATTTGACTAATTAAATTTGACTAAGATTTATATGCATTTTTATATTTTCCAGAATACATAATAATAATTTTAAAATTTTCATATTGGATGAGGCAATATATAATCTGAAAATGTTAAATGTAAAACATCTATTTTAGAATTTGATATTCAATGAATACAAAGTAGCAGTAACAAAGTAAAACCAAAACAATGGCAACAACAACAACAACAACAAACTTTGGAAACAATAAATAAAAAATCCTATAGTGATATTAGCTCCTGATATATATTTTTAAATCTAACACATTTAATATATTGTCTTACATGAATTGTTTTTACACAATCCATGTACAAATTTATGTAAGAAAATAAAAAAAGACTTTTGACACTAAAAAGGCATGAAAGATGCATCCATACTAAATATTGAATGCTTGCTTACTCAATGGAAATTTTCTCTCACATTCATTATTATTAATGAAAGTTCTCTGTGGATTAAAAGTAAACAGAGTTGTACCTTAATACTCACATGTTAAAATTTTATATTACTTACTCATCTATGTGGTTTAATAAGCAAGCAATAAAATATGTAATAAGAACTGTGTTATCCGCCATTTAAATGACTACTATCTTTTAGAGTCTTGAATCATTATATCTTCTTTTTAAAAATCTTCAATTTAGTTATATCTACCCATACCTAAGATGAACAGAATAGGATAGTAAGACTTGTGGTGTTAACACCAGGATTGCTAGAAGGAGTACCATTTAGCTTTTTTCTACTGTTATTTAAGGGAGAGAAAAAGATAGCTTTCATGAACAGTTAATATTAGTTTCCTTCATAGAGCCATCTCTCTCCCTTCTCAAAGTTATCTTTCTCTCTTTACTGAAACTTCACAATATTAATTTTTTTTTGTTTTACACTTAGCACATTCTATTTTCTATTAATTAATATATTTGATTTATCTATTATAATGGATTGATTTTGGCTACTCTATATCATATTCCTTTGAAAATTTCGTGCTCCTAGGATAGTTCCTTAAATACTTTACCTTCAAAAATTATTGAAGAAAACTGAATACCTAAAATGTACTGATAAAAACACACAACTATAGTATTTTGTTATATCATAATTTAAGGAATGGACAAAATTCAGAAACTTAGAGAAATAATTTGGTATGAAAGAAAGAATTCTGAGCTATAAGTAGTATCACCTATATTCTGTTCCCAAATCTACTGTAGTAATATGGTCTGTATTAGTCAGCCAAAGGGGTGTTGATGCAAAGTACCAGAAATCTGTTAGCTTTTACAAAGGCTATTTATTTGAGCTAAAAACTTACAGTTATAAGGCCCTAAAGAGTCCAACTCAAGGTTGGTTTCTCACCAAAGTCAGTTGCCAGGTGTTGAAGCAAGATGGTTGCCAATTATCTACAAGGGTTTATCCTTCCTCTCTCTCAGTTGCAGGCTGGCATAGAATTTGTCTTTCTTCCTGGGGCCGCAAGATCAAAGTTCTCTCCTCTGGCATCTATGAAGCTTTCTATTCCCGTGTATCTTCTTCTGTGTGTCTTCTTGAGTAAGTGTCCATTTATATAGCCCACCAAGGGGGCAGAGACATGAACTGCATTATATCCTACTGACGTGGTCAAATCAGAGCCCTAATCTTAATTTAATCAAAGACATCTCAGCTGAATCTTATACAATCAAAGGCAATCACACCCAGAGGAACAGACCAGTTTACAAACACAATCCTTCTTTTTGGAATTCATAAATAATATCAAACTGTTACACGGTCTTAACAAAATTTGGGGAACTTTGAGGAAAAATGGCTCTGTAGTATTTCCAGACAGCAGAACAAGCTGTTCTGTGATGTGAGCCTTATCGTTTTCAAATGCCATGGTCTTTAAAGTGACTGAGGCATATAAGGATATTCTATTCATTTCTGGCCAACTCCCAAAAGGGGCTAAGAGTAGTCCTGTGTTTCTGGTGAAAACTTATTCTGTCTTCTGCAAATAATTACTTTCCTTTTGAGAAATAGATCTTGACTGGCTACAGAAATGTAAAAGAGACTAAGCATTTGATGAATTGATTTAGTGACCTGAGCTGCCCATCATGATCTGCTAAGCTTTATCAGCATATACTTAAACAGCTTATCCTTAAGTAGAAGAGGGATATCTAAGATCAGATTCTAACAATATTATATGCACAAATACATTGCAATTGTCAATGACACAGTCATCTGTTGCAATTGTCATATTCCTACTTTTTTGCCACACTCTTTCAACTCATATCAGCAGCTTTTTGGGGAGTCCATTTAATCAGTTGGCTGAAGAAGAAAACACTGGGGCCGGATTTATAGATATGCACAATATGTTAGCACTAACCAAAAGTGGATATGCTACAGCAGTATATTCCTATTCTATTGACCCTGAAAAGAAAATAGTGGAGAATAAAAATTATCCCAGTTTACAGAATTTTGAGTAGTGGGTATGACGATCTACTTTATCAATGTGGAACTAATCAAAGCAATAGATATATATTGATTTATGGTAAAGAGCCAAATATTTTGCTAGATATTCAAACACAAAAGGAAAAAAAAAAGATTGGAAGATCAAAGACAAACATGTTCAATGATGAATGTGGTAGGACTGCTAGAAATGAGCACTGGTTTTGAGGGTTTTTGGTCCCATGTAAATGCTAATCAAAGGACTCCACTACAGAAATTTTCAATAATCATGTAGACATCTTATCCATTTAATACCCAGCTTCTTCCTTCAAGCACCATTATTTTTGGTCCATGGACTCATAAAATTTAGTCAAAATAGCAAGGGTAAAAGCAGTTCCTTGGCTGATTTGGCTACAGAGTGTTGAAGGCCCAAACCACTGACAGCACAAGTCATCATTGAGCAAGTTTATATGGTGCCATTCACTGGGTAAACAGACACTTACTGATAAGCTGATTACAATGGAATATTTCCATCATGGAGGAAGCATTAGAGGTTCCTCAGCATAATAAACAGGAATTCAGGACATGAGTTTGCTTTCCATTTATATAATGTTTCTTCATCTTTATCCTCAGTGCATTACTTGTATTTCTTATCCATGAACATGTAAGGGAAACTACATTTCTTCTTAAGAATTTATTTTGTAATAAAAAGAGCATAAAAAGTGAATGAACCATAAAATTTTTGCTTTTACCATGGCCCCATCAGCCAAAAGCTGCAGGCCTGATAATATGGTGGCATCACCTATTTAGAATTTGTTATGGTTGAGGGATCCTCTCACAAGAGGTTGCCTTATTTGGTACTGTTTCACCTAATCCAGAATATACTGTTCCTGTTGAAAACAGGGTTCTGTGGTACTGGTTCTTATCTCTATCCTACCAAATCTCTGTAGCTTTTGGCTTTCAACAATTGTTCCTCTGAAGGGAAGCTAAGACTGTCATCTGACCATGTAATTCTCCTTTATTTGTCAGCCAAAGGGGTGCTGATGCAAAAGACCAAAAATGTGTTAGCTTTTATAAAGGGTATTTATTTGGAGTAGAAGCTTACAGTTACCAGACCATAAAGTATTAAGTTACTTCCCTCACCAAAGTCTGTTGCTTTGTGTTGGAGCAAAATGGCTGCTGATGTCTACAAGAGTTCAGGCTTTCTCTTTCTCTTAAGGCACCGCGGTCCCAGCTTCTTCCAATATCAGCTGTAGGCTGGGATAAGTCTCATCTCTCTCCAGGGGCTCATTTCTCTCTGGGCTCATCTGCTCTACTCTCTCCACAAGGCCAGCTATAAACTTTCAGGCAAATGACTCATCTTTCTTCCTGGGGCCTCTGCCATGTCTAATGGAGCCTTTTCTCATTCCTCCTGTATCTGCTTCTCTATGTACTTACTTCCCAGGGTTCCAGCATCCAAAAACTCTGTCTCCTCTGTCTTGTCATTTTCTCTGTGAGTCCCCACCCACCAAGGGCTTGGGGATTCAAAGTCCTACTGATTTGGCTCAATCAAAGCCCTAATGATAATTTAATCAAGTAAAAGTGAAATCTCTGAAGTTAATACAATCTAATACACCCAGAAGAACAGACCAGTTTACAAACACAGTCCAATATCTCTTTTTGGAATTGATAAACAATATCAAACTGCTACATCTCCTCATACCACTGAAACAAAAGACAAGGGAAATAATTAGTGAAGCAATTGATACTCATAATGAAAATCAGTTTGTTTTTTACCTAAAATAGACAGGGTGTCCCATCCAGAGAATATTCTGGGGTTGTCTCTTGAAACTTTCATTTCATTAGCAAAATTTAAAAGCAAGCTTAAATAACTGAATAACAAAGATCTGCTCAAATATTTCATTAAATGAATAAAGCATAAGCATTAAAAACATTTTTTATTTGCAAATCACTTATAGTTTGTCTATAATATTGTAAAATAGGATTAACAAACTGATATGGGGGTGAAATGTAGCCATTCTTCCCATTTCAAAACCATAATCAGCACATCTTATCTGGTTGAACATCTTTCCAACAAGATCAACTGAAATTAATCATTAACTGGGAGTTAAGAAGAAAGTGACACAGGTAAGCAGTGCTCTATGCTGTGATTGCTGTATATGTAATAATGTGACACTGGAGGATATGAAAAACAAACTAAAATTCAGGATTTGGACTAGTAACTATGAAAGTTGTTCATATTAAACCCCAATAAATATAAACATATTTTGGCATATTGTAGATTCATTAAGTAAATGTGTGAAAATGTAATTATGTTTTGAAAGTGACTTAAATAATTGATGTCATGTTTTGAATCTTTTGTGGACCCCAGAAAATTATGTTCTTAAGCTAACCCATTCCTGTGCATATGAATGTATTGTATGTTGGGCTTTTGGTTAAGGGACTTTTAGATTGGCTCACTTTGGATTAGATCACTTCAGTTAAGGGCCTTTGATTAGATTGCAGGTCCCAGGGTTCTTAATCCTTTTACTGGAGTATTATACAAATGGAGGCAAACAGAGAAAGACAGCTGCCATTTTTACCCTGTCATGTGAGGAAGGACTCCAGGATTACCTACAGCAGCAGAAAGACAGAGAAACCCTGAGAGGCTGAGGGAGAAGTAGGCAGCTGGAATCAGTGGAAGAGACAAGGCCTGGGAAGAGATGAGCCATAGCCTGATCTCCCACAGCTAGATGGGAGAGAAAGTGAGACTGGAGGAGAAAGTAGAAGTTGGCCACCATTTTGCTTTTCCACATGGTAGTAGTCCAGGAATGCCAGGATCTGACTTTTGGTGAGACAGCATCTCTGATGATACCTTCATTTGGACAGGCTTGGAAATGTAAGCTTTTACCTTAATAAATTCTCTTTTAAAAGTCAACGTATTTCTTGTATTTTTCTCGCAGAAGCTTTAGGAAATTAAAACAATAGATAATAGCATATCTCAATTTCATGATGAAGATGAGACGTATATTTGAAGTAATTGAGCATTATCCAAATGCACCATACACTCTCAGTTCTCTGGCCCATACTCATGCTCTTCTTTGCCTGGACTGCCATGTATCACCATTTCCATCCCTTCCCCCATGTCCAATTCTTGAGATACAGATCAGCTCTCATCTCTCACAAGATGATTATATGGTACCTTCAGCAAAATGAACCACTTGATCCTTTGTTCTTCCATAGCACATATCTCTTATGTATGAATAGTGACTGTAATAGAGAATGTAAACACACATCTGAATCAGAGATTATTTATTCATTATTGTATTCTCAGAGTTTATCACTCATAAATTTAACATGGACTGTCTGAATTAATTGGTTTAAGATTATGAGGAACTATTATCACATAGTTAGTTGTCTGGATGTGGATAAATAACACAACAGAAAGTAAAGTGCATGTTTAAGGGCTGTGAGAACTTGCACAAATTACATATTCTCCATGATCTTCAAATTCTCTAACAATTAAATGGGTATGATAGCTGCATTTATGTATTTGTCAGCCAAAGGGGTGCTGATGCAAAGTACCAGAAATCTGTTGGCTTTTATAAAGGGTATTTATTTGGGGGTAAAAGCTTACAGTTACAAGGCCCTAAAGAGCCCAACTCAATGGTACTCCCTTAGCAAACTCTGATGCCACATGGTGAAGCAAGATGGTGGGTGACATCTGCCAGGGTTCAACATTCATCTTCCTGCTTCAGGATCCATGGATATAGCTCCTT
Organism: Cabassous unicinctus; assembly: GCA_029593785.1. Lineage (NCBI taxonomy): Eukaryota > Metazoa > Chordata > Mammalia > Cingulata > Chlamyphoridae > Cabassous > Cabassous unicinctus. The sequence goes on along the minus strand of JAQZBX010001753.1, from coordinate 48,344 downwards.
CTGATCTCAGCTGTAGGCCAGTGTAGGGTTTGTCTCTTCCCAGGGCTCATTTCTTCCTGGGCTCAGTTGCTCTGTTCTGTTTATAAGGTCAGTTGTGAACTACAGGCGAATGGCTCATCTCTCCTTGGGGCCGCAAGATCAAAGTCCTCTTCAGTGTCTATGGAGCTCTCTCTCTTTTCTCGCTTGTCTGCTTCTGTGTTCTTGATGTAGCCAACCAAGGGGTTGGGGACTCAACCCTGCACGTCCTAATGACATAAAAGATGAGGAGCATAATAGTACCAAATTCATGAAGTTGTTGTGAGAAATATGCATACAAAATGCTTAGATTAACACCTGCCAAAGAGCAGACAGTAAATGATATTTAGCTTTTATGATTATGCCTACAGTAAATTTTAAAAATCAATAAACAAATATAAGGTATAGCATAATTCACTACCATTCTCTGCTTAAATGACATTTTAATATTGTTAATATGAGCTAAACAATAATGATAAAAAATATGCATTATTTCATGGGTCAGTCCTTTATGCTAATTAACCTTTAAACTTTTAAAATATAATCGCCATGCAGACAATCTATTAATATTTCTTCATAATCTGGATTAAAGGAAAACATGGACTTAATCCTCACAAAATAATGACCAAAAACATGCTTCCCAGAGTGATGCCTGTAGAGTAGAAATACGCTCTCTCTCACACACACACACACACTCACAAACACACACAAACATACATACACAAATTCTATGATTATATTGTTGACTATACATGGATTTTCTGCAGATAGTGAGTTAGCTATTCCTGTTTTGAAGGCAGCCGGTCCATATTTATTCAACTTCTCAGACAGGGAAAGTTGAACTGATGGCTTCCTGACTGTTTGCCAAGTATGTCAATCAGTAATAATACTCACAACCACAATAAGCAAAGTCATTAAGTTGTACTTATCAGTGCCTTTAATTTGATCTTTCTCTTTCTGGAAGGCAGGTGGATTTGGTACACAGAATGCTCTAATATTGTTACAGCAAAAGAACAAGACTCAGTTATTCTTGACGGCAAAAAATAAAATAAAATAAAATAAAATAAGCGATGAACAAACAAAACAAGATCCTTTCAGTTATAGATAGTTTAATGCTCACATATACCGCCATTTTCTCAAGAGTGGTTTACACTTGGGTTTAGTGGTAAAGCTTCCAACGCTCTAACATACCTGCTTTAAATTAGCATTATCACTGAGTAAATTTATTTGGGTGGCTGCTAGAAACTCAGCAAAACTGTCAGTCATTACAGTCCCTGAGTAGCAAAAAGTACACTCTGAGAATAAATGTCTTAAGGCTCAATATTAAATATTTACCTGCTATTTTCTACTACTACAGTAGTGTGATGATTAAATTGGCCACTGTTTACTTTGAGAAATGACCTCCACTTCAAATATCAATTATTTGTGAGATTATTAAGGTACATGACAAATAGAATGTTCTTTTTGAGATATAAGTAGTGTTATCTGATTTATAATTATTTTTGGTTCTTATTGATAGGCACCATTAAAAACAATTGCAGTAAAAAAATGGGCTATGATTTCTTTCTCCTGGTTAGGATCTAAATAATCAAAATCAAGTTTTAATTCCTATCGCTCTTTTGATTTTCATATTTTTATAAATTTATTTTAAAATTTATGCTGTAGGGTATAAAGATTTAAATCTTTGAGACTCAATTAGAAGCAATGGCAGCATGAAGCTTGGCATGAAAGACATGCATGATTAAAGCTGCTAAGACCAACAGTGGGTTTTACATGCTATAAATCAATTTTATGTTTAATGTAATTCAACGATGTTTATGCATGTGTTTTTTTTCTGACTTTAGTTTGTACATTTAATAATTGAAAATATAAACAATTAAAAACTAAAAAGTAAACACAGATGAATAAATATATGCATTTCTCAATTAAATGTACTGGATACACATAAATTTTTTTTTTAATCAAACAATATGTTACACAATATATTTGGTTCATAGTAACGCATTCATACAGTATTTGTCCTTTTGTGTCTGGCTTACTTCGTTCAACATAATGTCCTCCAGGTTCATCCACGTTGTCATATGATTTACGACTTCATTTCTTCTTACAGCTGCATAATATACCATAGTGCGACTAGACCACAGTTTGTTTATCCATTCGTCTCTTGATGGACACCTGGGTTGTTTCCAAATTTGGCAATGGTGAATAATGTTACTATGAACATCGGTGTGCAGATGTCTGTTCATGTCACTGCTCTCAGTTCTTCTGGATATATACCCAGTAGTGGTGTTGCCAGGTCACGTATGCACATGTTTTAATACCTAACTACAGCACTCCTGTTTCTGTATCTTTACATACTAAAACATGGAAAGTGACGTCAAGAGGCATTAGTAGCATTTGAGGTGCAACAGAAAATACTACCTGGAGGAGCATTCTCTCAGCTGAGTTCTAAGGCATCTGAGGATACATGGTATATCACCCTAAGGGTCCTATCTCCTGTCACTTGCACAATATGTAACCTGTTTTACAAGAGAGAAGTGAATTATATGCAGCGTGGGTAGGAAGGATAGGATGAATGAAAATGGCATTTCTACCTTCAAAAACTGTCATGCATCTCCAACAGCTCAGCAGCTCTGTCAAAATAGACGTCAGCACATGCAGCTTGTTAAAGGAGGAAGACCATGCAGAAAATTATGTCAACTGAAAAAAGTAATTATAAACTCATCATTTCTTTCCCTTTTATCTACATATCTGTTTCCCTCATCTTTGAACACCCCCAAATCATCAGCTGCTATATGTGGTGTACATGTAGAAGGTAATATCATAACAACTAACTGATAATATAAAATTGTAGAGAATACTACAATTGTTTCATGAATGACTTTTTTAAACTTTTTTATTCCGAAATAACTATAGCTGCAAAGGAAGTTGCAACAAGAGTGCAATATGTTCCCATGCACCTATCACCCAGTTTTCCCCAATGGTGGCATCTTACATAACTATAGTATGTTAATAAAATGAAGAAATTTATTAATGACTCTTTAAAGGCATTATGAGTGCAAAGATAATGAAAAGATTAAATTTAATGTTTCATCTGTTTCTGTTATCATTTGAAGCACTCTTCTATCCATTTTGAAGAAGTAAACAATGATCCATTATTTCACTCAAGACTTATTCAAAGAGTAAGCATGTAGGCCTATAAAGTAAATTTATCTATATTTGTTTAGTTATGTTTGTTGAAAATTTGGATAGTTTAAATTACCATGTGATAAATATGGATGAATAAACTTACTTTCTATTAACATTTTTTCACATTTATTCTACCCTTATTTTCACAGTGCTCAGAACACTCAACAATGCAGCAAAGAAATGTAATACATTCTAATGCTGCTCCTGATATATAAATAGGGTTCTCTTTTCAGAACATTAATATTTGCAGTATGCACCTAAAAATTGGAGAAAAGTTGGGGCATTTTTCACTCACAAGAATACTATATTTCCAAAGTTTATTTGTAACTCAATTATTTGGAATTTATAATGCATTTTTCTACTATAAGATATTTATAAGAAATGAAGAAGAGTTACTTAGGTTCATCTATCAAAGACTAAAGTAAAATGACTCTAAAAGTGATTCATAATTCCAATCAAACATAGATGGGAAATACTCATAAACCAAGTAACTAAGCAAAACGAATACAATTCAATACACAAAATAACAAAAATAATAAATGAATGCTGATGTTCTAAAGAAAGAGTATAGCTAAGAAAACTGATTAAGAGTTTGATGGAGATTCTGAAAAGAGTTCTTAAATACTTTCAAATGGATTTTGATATGCCTCCTTTCACTTTGCATTTAATATTTTATATTTGATGCAATATACTGGATTATTTCTATAATATACAAACAACAATTAAGATAATTTTAGTTGCAAATGCAGTTAGAGTAGGAATGATTGTACTGAGAAAAATAGAAGAGAGGAGTGAATGATAGATGTTAAGATGATGTACGTGTATATCTTAAGAAGAGAAAAACTGTAAATCATCAATTGAAATAAATCTAAGATAGAGGAGTCTTATGCATCTCAAGCAAACATTAATTGAAAATGATAGCTTTTTTTCTGAAATAATTTGTTTCATTAATAGAGTGAAATGCGTTCATTCAGTACATGTTAAGCAATATACTATTATTTTTTTTGCATTTGTTTAGGTTTAACACTATAAAATACTGTTAATGCTTAATGAAAGGAAAGTTAAGATATGTATGCAAATAATTACAAAACAAGAATGTACACAAATACTTTTGGTAAAGCAAAATCAGTGAGCATTTTGAAAGGAGCAAGTTATTAAATTGGCTGGAGTTGCATAAAGTAAGTTATCTTTATATAGGTAATATATAATTTGGACATAAAGTAGGACACCGAAGAACAAAAACACAGAAATTTATGGGGAACATAGAATTAATTTAGCAGAAAAGGAAATCATTAGAAAAGGTAGGTCACAGCTTTATTATGAGGCATTCTTAATTCTAAATCAATTATGGCTATTTTTAGGTGGTCACTGGACAGTGATTTAGATATTTTCAATTGGAGGTGACAAAATTATTTTATAATCAACATGCAAAATTGTTTTGTAAAAAGTTTACACAAGGGATGATTTCCACATATAAAGTAAGCACCAAAACTAGAGAGATGACTTAGCAAATGGTGGAAAAAGATCAGCAGTGAGAAACAGATAAAGAAAAATATGTGTGCATAATTGCCAAGGGAAAGAATAAGTCAGTTGTCTTGGTTTCAGATCCTGGGGTCTTAGAAGATGTTGCAACTTCAAAAATCTAAAAGTAGGGAATGAGTTAGGCTAGGTGAGTAAGAAGATGTTTTGAGTTTAGAGTGCTCATGATAATTTCACTTGAAATGTCCAGAGGGAAAGTTGATGATGGGTGTGAAAGCTGTAATGAGAGATTCTGCTAACAAAGAATATAGGCTCATTTATTTTACTTCAGGTTGTATGGTTTTACTATAAAGACACAAAACAAAATTAATATCTAGGAAATTTCTAACAAAAGGAACATTACAGGACAATTACTAGAGGGCTGTTGTAGATTCAAGCCAACTCTAGGGACTTCAAAACTAGAGTCCATGGATAATATTGTCCAAAAAGCTGTGGCTGTGGGGAAGAGTATGCCATCCTCTTTTGAACATACACCTCTAGTAATTTCTCCTGAGGGTTTCTTTGGATGGGAGAGCGGATCCAGAATGCGCTGCAAGAGTTAATGGACTTAGCAATATACTTATTAAATATATGTCCCAGAGATTTAAATCTTAGGTCCGTTCATGGGACAGTTGAGCCCTGCCTCTCAGCAGAGTTGCATCACCTACTCTCCAGTTCATTGGACTCACCCAGGACAGCTAACAAGGAGATGATGACGGATAACACCCATCCCAAGGAACAGAGTGTGTCTGCAACTGCAAGGAAGATAGTTCCATCCATCTGCCCCATGGGATCTAAGCCGCCTCTCAATTAGAAACAAAGTGGACATCACCATCCCCAAATCCTCAAGATTGGGGAATGAACAACGGACTAAAGTAGACTTACTATTATTCTATTATAGATTTACTGGTTTTCTGGCAATGGAAGAATTTTTCTCATTGATGTGAAGGCAGTGGTCACCAGAGGTTCTGAGGGGAGGGAGAGAGAAGAATAAGAGTAATATGGGACATTTTCAGGACATTGGAAATGTCCTGCATGACATTGCAATGATGGATACAGGCCATTATATATTGTGTCATAAACTACAAAATTATGTGAGCCAGAGTGTAAACTATATTGTAAACTACAGTCCACGGTTAGTAGGAATGCTTCAATATGTTTTCATCAATTATCACAAATGTACCACACTAATGAAAAATGTTGTTAATGTGGGAAAGTGTGGGAAGGGAAGAGGATGGCACATATGGTAATCTCCTATATTTTTTATGTAACATTTATGTAATCTAAAGCTTCTTTAAAAATAAAAAAAAATAAAGTTAGTTGTCTGTGGTAGAGACATTTCTAAATGTTTCATTTCATCCTGAGTATACAGCTCACCTATATTTTCCTGCCACCTCTCCCGTTAGGTGGGCTCTGTGATTAAGTTCAGACCGACAGAATTTGTACTGTAAAGTTAGTTTTACTTCCCGTCCTGATGGCTTAAGCATTCTATGTTATCCTATACATATGTTAGCAGCATGATACCAAGAGAACCTTAAAGCTACATGTTGAGGATGGATTCCAAGCAATCTAGACCCTTGAGACATTGTTTGGGTTAAAGGCTCTTAGCATGAACAGTACATACCCTTCGAATTCTGTGTGAATAAAAAATAAACTTTTATTGTATAAAGTCACTGAAATTTGCGGGTTTGTCATAACAGCTAACATTAATTACCTTGCCATATTTACACAATGGCATAATTAGTATAGTAATTTTTTTTTCAAACCTAGGTAATATAAGGAAACAATTTTTATGGGAAATAAAGTTACCTACTCCCAAGAGGAAAAATTGTTTTGATTAATATGATGGTTAATTCCATATGTCAACTTGACTAGGATATGGTGTCCAGTTGTATGTTCAAGCAAACCCTGGCCTAATTGTTACTGTCAGGATAGTTTGTAGATGGAGTTGCATCTATAATAAGTTAATTGCATCTACAGCTGATTTCTTCTACAATCAACAAAGGAGATTGCCCTCAGCAAAGTGGTGAATCTCTTCATCCAATCAGTTGTTAGTCTGAAAAGCCAGAACTAAGGATTTCAGAAGTTAGAAAAGAAGAATATCTTCTCTAATTCAGCACAGCCTGCTTCCCCTGAGAAACTCAACTTCACATTTTTTGGAGTTTCCAGCTTGAAATCTAGCCTACAAAGTTTGGTATTGCCAGACTTCATAATTACCTTTATTGGAATTTCCACTTGCAGTCTTCCCTGTGGAAGGCAGATTTGCCAGCCCCCATGGTCCTGTGAAACAATTCTTTTTATAATAAACCTCTGTGTGTGCCTGCCTTGAAAGAAGCTCTTATGTTTTGTAGCCACAGCTGAGATTTCTGAAAATTAAACACACAGTCTCAGTTTACTAGTAGCTAAACTACAATGCAATTTGAATTCCAAGCTTACAGAGTGTCTGCTGTTGAAGTGAACGAATTGATTAAGAAAGAATGGGGTTGTGAGAATTGGAATGGGGAAATATGGGTTGATCATGATAATGGTGGGAACATGGAACCCTTAGATTATGCTGAGCCTAATTTGCTAGATAAATCTGTAACAACCTCTGCTGAGAAATCAACCCACTCACCCCTTTCTGAGGACATCAACCCAATTTTTGCAGATTAAAATGTAATGGAATCCCCTGAGGTATTTTACTTGCAAGACACTGTTAAGTACTCTCATTACCCACCACCACCACCCTTATTTACTTCCAGAACTATAACTAAACTGAAGTCCCAGTAGGTCCCAAAATATGAGGTACGAAGTGTGACCCATGAATAAATGTGCTAGACTCCAAAAGATTCTTCCAAATTATACCGTCAAAGATCATGTAAATATGAGTGGGAATGGATATTAAAGGGTGGGATGATGGTGAACGGGACATGGATAGAGTTGGATCAGGCTGAATTTATTGATATGAACAAACTAAGCAAAGATTCTGGATTCAGTGTTGTAACTCCAGGGGTCAGAAAGGGCTCTAGAGGTTTGTTTGGTTGGCTAAAACATGGACCAAAAGTTGGCCTATGCTTAATGAAGTTGAAAGGCTAAAACTTCCCTGATTATAATGTAGATGAATATACGAAAAGGCTTGGTGACAAGGGAATGTTAGAGTGGACTTGTCATGTAAGACCTGCTCATCCACCACAGGAGTGTCAAAGGAGTCAAATTTTACCCTGACTACAGATTAAATTTGAGAGAGGAGCTACATCAACCATGAAGAGCTCTGTGGTCTCTCTTCTCCATAGGTCAAATATTACTCTAGGAACTGCTGCCACTGAATTGGGATCCTAAAGTGCAATGGGGATCATCAGATCTTGGGTTCGCAGGAGCCAAGTGGCAGCACTTAATCACCAAAGGCAAAGTGGGCATGTTTATTGTAATGGACAACAGACTCAAAAGAGGAATCAGAATAGTCTGAATCCATACATTTGTTTTCCTTATACGGAATGAAGACTATTAAGTAGGGAAAGCCAGTGGACACCACTAGAATTACCTCTACTTAGCAACATGGTAAACAAAAAGCAATACTACATATGTGAGGTAATTGCAGAGATTAGTGCCACCATCAATGTCTTCAAGGACTCAGGGTGGGAATAATTCCCATCACATCCCCATTCAATTATCCTATTTTGGGCTGGGAAGAAAATGGATGGATCTTGGAGGATGCTGTTGAGATGTGGTATCAATTCTTGAGGAAATTGATGCATCCTGTAGTATCTGGTATGCAGCTATTTACCTGGCACATGCTTTTTTCTTGATACCTGTTGGTAAAGACCACCAGAAACTATTGTTACAATACTATCTATTGTATTGATAGTCCGTTATGTTGATGACATTCTGGTGACTGGACCTAGTGAAAAAGTAATAGCAACTACTTTAAACTTTTAGTAAGACATTTGCATGTAAGAGGAAGGGAAATAAATCTAACATTTCAGGGGCCTTCCACCTCAGTGAAAGTTCTAGGAGTCCAGCAGAATGGGGAGAATGAGAGGACTTAAGATGGAAAACCAATAAATGCCAGAGATGCCCTTCTAAGTTGAAGAATAAGCTGTTGGATCTGTACCCATTACAATGATTTTTAAAAGTTACAAGGTTTAGTTGGCATCTTTGGATTTTGCAAGCAACTTATTCCTCATTTCAGGGTGCTACTTTAGCCCACTTACTGAGTGACCTAGCAGCTAGTTGTGACTGGGGACCAGAACAAGAGAAAGTTTTGCAACAGGTCCAGGTTTCTAGGGGCAATATGATCCAGCAGATCTAATGGTACTAAAAGCATCAGTGGCATATAGAGATCCTGTTTGGAAGAATCACAGCGAATACCTTTAGGATTTTGGGCCAAAGCCCTGCCATCACCTACAGAGAATTACTCTTCTTTGGAAAAATAGCTACTGGATCTGAGTGGATACCAAACACTTAACCATGGGCCACTAAGTTAACAGGAGACATAAGCTTCCCATCACAAACTGGGTGCTGCCTGACCTAAAAAGCCATAAAGTTGGGTATGCTCACCAGTACTCCATCATTACATGGAAGTGATATATATGAAAAGACACTTGATGAGGTCCTGAAGGCACAATTAAGTTATATTAGAATGTGGCCAAAATACCCATGGCCTATACTCCTGTCACAATATGTTCTCTCTTCCAGACCACAGCTATGGCCTTGTAGGCAGTTCCTTATGATCAATTGACTGAGGAAGAGAAAACATAGGCCTGTATTGAAGATAGTTCTGTGTGATATGCAGGCACCACCTGAAAGTGGAGAAGTGTTGCACTACACTGGGACATCCCTGAAGGACAGTGGTGAAGGAAAAGTCTACCAGTGGCCATAGCATTGAGCAGTGCACCTGGTTGTTCATTTTGCTTTGAAAGACAAATGGCCAGAGGTGTCTTTGTATTTTGATTCATGGTTTGTGGCCAATGGTTTGGCTGGATGACCATGGTCTTGGAAGGAACATAATTGGAAAATTAGTGATAAAAATGTCTGGTGGAGAGGTATTTGGTAACCCTTTCTGAATGGGTGAGAAACATGAAGATATTTGTGCCCCATGTGAATGCTCAAAAAAGGTGAACTTAGCAGAGAAAGATTTTAATAATCAAGTGGATAAGATGATCTATTATGTGTATTCTAGTCAGTCTTTTTCCCAGTCAGTCCTGACATTGCCCAATGGACTTATGAACAAAGTAGCCCTGGTGGTAGTGATGAACCTTATACATGGAGTCAGCAACATGGACTTCTACTCAGCAAGGCTAAACTAGTTACTGACACTGCTGCATGTCCAATTTGCCAGCAACAGAGATGAACACTCATTTCCCAATATGGCACCATTCCCTGAAGTAATCCATCTGCCACCTGGTGGCAGGTTGATTGTATTGGACCATTTCCATCATGGGAGTGGCAGCATTTTTGTCTTATTGGAATAGACACTTACTGTAGATTTGAATTTGCTTTCCCTGCATATAAAAATATCTTTGTTTTCTTCTCCTTCTTATATCCTTATCATATAACATAAGCTATGTTAGCTTTATGTAATAGTATTTAAGTTATAGAATATCAAGGATAAGAGTGATTATCACCAAGGACTTGCATCCTCTTCTGGGAAAAATGTCAGTATGTTTTTGGTTGTATTCAGGACAGTCGTATCACATTATATGGAAGTATGATTTTGTTATTATCTTTATTTGGAGATTAACTATGCTTTAATAGGTGCCAACTTGACAAGGTTAATTGCGTATTTGGACTTGACTGAGAATATGGTGTCCAGTTGTTTGGTCAAGCAAGCCCTAGCCTGATTGTTACTATGAAGGTAGTTTGTATATAGATTTGCATCTATAATTAGTTGATTACATCTATGACTGATTGCTTTTATAGTCAACAAAGGAGATTGCCCTCAGCAGGGTAGGGAGTCTCCTCATTCAATCAGTAGGAGGCCTTCAAAGGCAGAACTGAGAATTTCAGAAACAGAAGAATTCCTGCCTTTACTTCAGCCAGTAAAGCTTTTCCTGAGCAATCACACAGGTTCTTGTGTTTGGTTTAATACTTTGCCATTGTTGACTTGAAGGAATTCAAATTCATATTTATTTGAATTTTCAGCTTGTGTCCTGCCCTGTGAATTCAGACTTGCCAGCACCAATGGTGTCATTAGCCAATTCCTTAAATCAATCTCTAAATCTCTCTCTCTCTATGTATATATATATACATATATATACATATATACATCCAATTTGTTCTCTAGAGAACATTGACAAATACAATTTAGTTAGTTAGAGTACCTTTGTTTCTGAATATTATTCAATCTTCAAACTCAACATAGAGTAAAATTCATATTAAAATTAATTAAATGTGCCTATACAGTATTTGTGCCAACTTTGGGATGATTTATCACTTAGGAACCCTGAACATTTGATGGCCAGAATGAGACAGAAATATCAGATGACTGAAATCTCCCTTTTAAGCCCTGTGTCCATGACTCTTATTGGTTTTGCACTCAGCCCTCTTTACGAACTTGTATGAACAGTCATTGTTATGCCCAAGCTTCAAAGATTATCCCATCATCTGAGAAGCATCAGATTTAAATGTCTTACTAAGCGTCCTTGCTGAGGTATTAAATGCTGACTTGTAGAATGGTGCTTCTAAGTCAACATCTACTTTTACTCTTTTTCCCCACTAACGTTCAACAGCCTTAAGATCTATTCACAGTTATGTCTTCCTAGTTCCCACCCATATTACTCAATTCTTTAGTGAATAAAATATTTCCTCCAATAACAAGGGCCATAATTACCTGCATGGCCTATGCTGAGACTTACCTAAGTTATTTTTTGAAGTATTAAGGAGACACATGGGTGAGTGTGAGAACGTGCTATCTTGCAAAGACTATGACCAGTTGAAGTCTTAGCATGACTTCAGGTAAAAGGAACCATATATTCTTTAACAGTCTGGAGGATACAATAATGCCTATCCATAGCTCAGGGACTCACTCCTTTTCTGCCTAGTTCTCAGCAAAGAAGTCTTTGTTGCCTTGAAATGTGAGTTAGCCAGCCCCAGAATTCCATTCAGAGTATTTGTTTTCTAGGTCAGTACTAACTACAACTCTCTTAGTTTGTGTTCCCCTAGAACAGGTTCTAAGACTAGAGCTTATGTACAAGTAGTTACTTTGGGAAATGATTCCATGAAACAAGAGTGAGGGAATGAGGAGAATGAAAGGACTTAAAAGGAAAAGCCAATAAAGGCCACATTATTGATTTGATTACAGCTTGGCAGCTAGGTTGCAACCCCTCTATAAATCCTCTAAGGAAATTTGCAGAATGCACCTCAAAATTGCCCTTATGAAAAGTGGGCAGCTGTAGCATTTATACACTGACTCCTGTTCCCCATGTTTTGAGTCTTACCCCTGGGGAATTCAATAGCCTGGACTTCTATTTCTTAGGTTATACAAGCTCAAGGCTTTGGAAAAAGCCCAAGACAGCATAACAGAGAATGGAGGGAAAAAGGAAGGAAGTTATGTAGCAGGACTTTGGTATTGAAGTTGGCAGAGTGCACAGCTATTTGAGTAACATAGAAAAATTGGCATGAAGGAATTTGTTACAGGCACATCTGCTAAAATATGGATGTGGCATATTTTGGCATTTTATGATGCCTGACAAATGTCATATAGAAGTTACCAAAAAGAAGCCTTGTGTTTGAGAAGAGATAGTTGCAACCCTGTCCTCCTTGTAATGGACTACTATGGCTAGCTGAAAACAATGGAGTCTAATTATAACAGAATCTAAACAAACAACTTTTTTTTCCTGTCCATCAGGGGAAAGATTTTAGAGGAAGGCAGGTTGCTTTGACAGAGCCTACCTCCAACTACTGAAATTAGTTTTTGCCCACTCATTAGAATTGAAGCTGCAAATAGAAACAAAGTTCATTTTTGAAAGATGAAGTAATGTGATGGATTGACAGTCCTATCTGCTGAATATGTTTGGGTTCTTCTGAAATTTCAAAAATCATCTTGCAGCATATAACGTCAACATTCGCTGTTTAAATATGCATTTACTTGAATTAGAGGCAATTCACCTTGAAACAAGGTCTATACCCTTGTTAGAAATGTGATGTGAAAAGATGAGGCGCACTCTCAGAAGTCATGTATAATTTCAGGAATAGCAGTTGACTTGTGATGAGACTAAGCTTGATTAAGCATTAAACTATCTTGTAGATGCAGGTGTTTTCAAAAAAGGGAAAAAAGTCAAATGCAATCTTGTTAGTATGTTGAGTTCTTTAAATCATCTGAGTTCTAGGGAGATCTAGGAATGAACAGGGAGGACAAAGATATGTGATTTTTAAAACGATTATATAAGCATGGTCTCAGTAATATGAACTAAATATGAAAAATAAACGCAAGGTTTTGAAACCTAGAGTACAGGTTATTAGGAGATTAGGAGATAAGAGGAGGGCTGTGAAGGGGTACTGATGCTTAATGTATGTAGAATTTTTAATTAACTTGACTCTAATTGTGTGGAAATGGATAGAGTTGATGATAACAATAGTGAGTAGCAGCTGGTTTATAAATGGGATTGTGCTCGAAAAGTGTAGTCTAGGGATGTAAATGTCAATTGAAAGAAAGCTAGAGAATAATTTAGGGACTGATAGTGAACCCAGAGGTGGATGAAAACCTTGGTTAATAGTACAAATGCAAGAATGTCTTTCTGTGAACTAGAAAAGATGTATGTCACTATTGCAGGGTGGAATGTGGAGAAGCATGGGAAAAATACAATTAATGTAACCTATGAACTATAGTTAACAGCAGTACTGTAATATTCTTGCATCAATGCCAAAGATGTACTTTGTTAATAATAGGGGAGTATGGGGAAAATATGCCAAATGTACACTATGGACCATAGTTAGTGGTGATAGTCTGATGATATTATCTCATAATCTCTAGATAGTCTGATGATATTATCTCATAATCTCTAACAAATATTCCACAACAGTGGGGTGTGTTGGTGAAGGGTTGTTGTATGGAAATTCTACACATGTGCATGATTGTTTTGTAAGTTCACAACTTCTGTAATAAAAATACATTTTAAAAAAAGCAACCACTATATAAGAAACTGAATTTTTTAGGAACCTGTACTTTTCATGTAGGGTTATGCTCTCAGACCCAGATCAAATAACCAAGGCGGAGCAATCCATACACTCCCAAACTATTACATTTCTTGGTGTGCGCCTCACTCCTTAGTATTCAATAGATACATTGGTCTGTGGAGTACTATTGAATTAGAGGGAGAAAATACTGTGAAAGATATTGTTGCCCTACCCAGATCTACTATGTTGGCCTTTGCACCCAAATCCTCAGCTCGTGTGATTATAACTTCCTTCTATGGAGAATTATCTGTGAGGCTTTAAAAGTTTAGGCCTCATGTTCCAAGCCTTGATTAACTCTCTGGAGAAATTTTTCTTCCAGAGATTTATGCTTTTCCCATGAGATCAGACAGAACTTGTCATTCAGATGAGGCTACATTCTTACTTAGCTTCCCCCTACTTCATTTTGTTTCAGGCAATTCCCTTTTTTCTAAAAACACTCCCCACTGAATCACTGGAATGTGAATCCTCATATCAGGATTTGCCTTCAGGAAACCAATCCTAAGGTAGACACCCAAGGCTCACTGCATAGTTGCACAGCCTGTGCAATCACACAGGTTCCTGTGTTTGGTTTAATACTCTGCCGTTGTTAACTTGAAATCCTTAATTTTTGATGGAGTCTCTGACTTTCATTTTGCACTTGACAATGAAGACAAAAAATCCTAAAGTCATGAAAAATATTGTACAGGTCTACACATGGAAGATATCATGATGCCAGCTAAGAGTTAAGAGCATTGGAAGTTGTTTTTTACTTGATTGATATTAGGAAAAAAAGTTTGAAATTAACAATACCCATTAAGAAAACCCTCAAATCCCAGCAAAGAAATATTAATTTGCCATTGGAATAGAGGTATGTGTACATATACATATAAGCTCACATTTTTATTGGCTCAGGGTTTTGAGTCGAGAAGAAGTCCAAAATCTGGATATTGGCAAGGCTTGTTTTCACCCTAAGGATTATAGCATTCTGGTGCAGGCTGCCGGCAATCCTTGGGTTTCCTTGGCTATTATTTTCCCATTCCAGAATTTAGATGACTTTACTCTTATTGGAGGAATGGGAGTCAAGGAAGAAGCAAAGACTGAGTTAATGGTCCTTGAGAGGTATGAGCTACATTCAGCTGCCCATGACACCCTCAATGAAAGTGGGTATTAAAACACATAGGTAATGTCATAAGGGCAGTTAGTGCACTTTTCTGGGTATGATCTGGTAAAGCTGCATGTGATGGTTTGGGACTGTCTGTACCCCAGAAAAACATGTTCTTAAACTTAATCCATTTCTGTGGATGTGAACCCAATGTATATAGGACCTTTTGATGAGGTTACTTCAGTTAAGGTATGGCCCAATCTGGATGAGTCTTACTCCAATTACTGGAATCTTTATAAGCAGACTAAAATTCAGACTTAGAAAAAGAAAGCCACAGAAAGCAGGAAGCTGAAATTCAACAGAACCTGGAAGAGAACAGATGTGCCAAGAGAGGCCACCATGTGCATTGCCATGTAACAGAGGAACCACGGACCAAAGATCACTGTCAGCCAGTCTCAAATAGCCAGTCTTCAGGAAGAAAACATCCCTTAAATGATGCCTTTATTTGGACTTTCTTTTAACCTTAAACCCATGGCCTAAGAAATTCCTGTTGTTTAAGCTGGCCCATTCCATGGTATTTGCCTGAGCATCCTAGAAAACTAAGACACTACATGACCCAACTATTTTACATGGGTTGTCTACACAGAAGGCCTGAAAGCCTCAGAGGCCACTAATGCACCAATCAGCTTTATGTTTTATTGTGTTTCTAAAAGCATCATGAAAATGATTTAAACATCCATTTTACCCAAAAGTTTTGTGGGTTTGATGAAGCCAGGGCTATTTGATGGCTGCATACCCTGTTTTCTGTTTCACTCCATAAAGCTTCACTTACAGAGTCCACAATGCAAATGTTGTTCCCTGGGGTTTTGCAAAATGGTTTCAACGCTGGATGAATACATTTTTCTTCTTGAGGTCCAAGAACGGGATGAAGAGGATACACAATGACAAGCCTAGACTGAGTGCTGCCTCACAAATTTATACTCAACCAAGGATTTAGGAGGAAGAAATAGGATGTAGAATCAGCTAAGATTAAGTTTCTTCCACTTACTAGAATGATGACCCAAAGTAAAAATTCAATTTCAGTCATATAACAATATTTATATATATATATATACAAATCTTCTTTGTGGCTACTTGAAGTATTAGACATTCTTTTCAAAACACCAAACTTTTTGCATCTCTTCTCATTCTTAGAAGATGACTATGCTGTTGACTTCTCATAAAAACCAAAACACATTTGATGGGAGCACTTTAACATCTGCTACCCAAACTTCAAACCATCTTGCATCTGCCTGTATTCTTGATCACATTGCCTATTGAAAAATAATGATATTTTGCATACTTAATTTTCTATCCGCTTCTTCCCATTTAAGTAGTTACATATGTTCTCCACCTTTAAAAAAGTTAAGAAAGGAAAAGAAAAAAAAAATAAACCAAATTTAAAAAGTGCCAGAAACAAAATAAAGACTAAATATCTACTGATTCCATGTTCCTTTTTAGCTGTTGTTAATGTATTCATTTTCTTCTTGTTATTCTCTCATTTTTCAACCTACTTCATTCTGGCCAAATGATCCATAATGCTTTCTTTTTTTACGTCTTTAGAGACCAAGTTCACACCGAAACTCCAGATTTGTGTTTTTATCCATGTGCATAATATCTCCATTTGGATAAATAATACTATACTTTAATTCAACAGGTACAAATTCAATTAACATTTTTATGCTCCTCATCTCTATAAATGGATACCTTTGTAAGTGGCAATACCACCCATTATACTTTTAATTATAGGAAAGTATAAGTGTATGTTTATTTCTCCCTTCTCTTATTTCCCCTACCCGATCTAATTAATATCTAATTCTGTTGTTTCTAATTCATAAATATCTTAATCCATCACCTTATCTCCTCCTATTATGCCACTCGCTTAGTCAAACCTACTGTGATCCCTCACCAAGACCATCACAACAACCACTTACTGGATATGAGTCCATATCAATAATGTATCTTTGGATTTGCTACATGTATTATTGCCCCACCCTCACCTTCAAATAGTCTCTTCTGGACAATTCAGATAAAATGAATGTGTAAAGAATTATCTTTGTTTGCCATATTTCCTCATCACCATTGCACTTAGGATAAATTCTATAATTGTTCCCATGGCTTATAAAGTACCACATAATTGGGAACATGTTTATTCTTCTACAACATTAATTTCTACATTCCTCAATGTTCCAGCAATAACCATACTTAAAGTTTTCTTGAGTCATGGAATAGCAATATGATCTTTCAGCCACCTGAACCCCAACATCCTTTCCTTCTACCTAAAACATCATCCCTTTTTCACTAAGTGAAGACACTTTTGCCCTAAATTTAACTAAAATCACCTTTCTTAGAGAGAACTGTCAGTCCCAGTAGATTTAATTAGTTCCTATTATTATTATTATTAACGTGTTTTCTTTATCAGAGTTGTGGTTTTACAGAACAACCATGTATAAAATTATTAGAGAATTCCCACATACTATTGTACTATTAACACTTTGCCTTGATATAGAATATTTGTTACAATTGATGTTAGCACATTTTTTATAATTGTATTAATAACTATAGTGCATGGTTTAACTTAGGGTCCACTGTTTATGTAGTTTAGCTCCACGGATTAAAAAAAAATTATTCTGTTACCATATATAAAATCTAATATTTCCCCTTTTGCTTTGACACTAAATGCATTTCCTCCTTCATATACTTGTAATTACATATTTGTATCTTTTCGTCTACATTAGATGATATACTCCATGAAAAAAAGTGTCATGTCTATCATTTTTCTAGCAATGTCTCAAGTACCTATCATCGTCTCTGGAAAACTCTGTGCACACGTTATGATCTGTAAAGTGAATAAATAAAACTTGTGATTAGATTCAGTTCCATACTAGCAAGAACAATTTTTGCTACTCTCAAAAAACCAGCTATTCATAGTCAAAAGGAAGAAGGCTAGAAAATCCTGAAATAGCTACAGAATTATCAGTGGTCTTTGCCCTTGTGTTTATCCATGTTCTTTTTCAAACTTAGGATTCTTAAAATTATATTTGCAAAATGCAATATTCTCAAACAGTTTTAAGTAGTATGAGGCAGAGCATTCTGGGAACAAATCAAAGAAGGAAATTCATCTTAAAAGTCCTATCATGGTGATTAGATGACCAGGAAGGCTGAATAAACTAGGGAAAATACATTTTTAAGGGTGCATTTCAAAGCTCAGGTTAAAATACGCAAGAGTAAAATAAGCTTTTGTAAAACAGTTTGTTGGTTTCTAAAAATAAAAGATTTAATTACTTAATACATCCAGCAAATATTAAACTTTATAATTTCAATCCTACTATTTTTAAAATATACAGAGCAAATTTTATTTCTTCTAAAATTTGCCACTGCTATTTCTTCTAATATTTTTTATAAAAACAAGAAATTCTTTAAGAATTAAATAATATAACAGACTTAACTTAATATTATATAACATTTAATCTCTATGTTGTCCCTATATCTTTTCTTCAACAAATTTGAATTGTTTAGGTATGTTACAAGCTTGTCTTAAAAATAAATCTTTAATATAACTTTTACCTTTCCCTAGCATTATTTAAGGTAAAAATAAAATCAAGAAGATTTTTTAAAAATTGGTTTTATGGTTTACAGGAGGAGGTCCACCACTGAAAATTCTATTCTTGTTTACAGGGAAAATAAATATCTTTCTTTGTCTTATTCAAGTCAAATAGTTATGAGTCTCCTGGAGGCAGACTCTTAAGAATTTTCCATTCATATAAATTTTTTTCGTCTTTAGGGAGAGGTACTCTCCTAACACTATGCTCTTTTCTCTTTGGCAAAATGTTGATAGGCAGAACAAAGAATATTTTCAAAGTATCAAGGTATTTTAAATATAAAATTTAGGTTTTTACTAAAACAGAGTATTTTGTATTTTTCAGGCTACCACCATTTATAGTTATTTCAGAATAATAAAATTCCTTAACAGTACAGTAACTTTCCTTTCTATACTTGATCATTTCTTGGGAATTTTAAGTTTTATAGGTTTCTTTTCTCATTCCTGTTAGCATTCTTTCTTTTGTTTTTCATTCAGAAGTATGTATGTCCTTTCTGTTATACATAAATGGAACTCTGGTCTGTGAAATAATTTTAAATACATGTTATATCATTACATCCTTTTAAGAAAATGGAGATGGTAAGAGCTCCATACTTACACATTGTAATATACAAATGCAAGGATAAAAGTAACCAATATAAAGTGTCACTTCTGAATTTTTTAAAAATCTTAAATGTTATCCAAAAACTGCTTTTGCATTAATTAAGGAAGAATTTGAAAACTAACATGTCTTTTTCAAATATTTCATTTGTGACAGCTTTTTTGGATGGGCAGTCCAAGTTATCTATGTTATCTTATGGAGCACCTAAATAGATAAACAAATTTGGATAAGGAATAGAGGTTGTTTTACAAAGGAGATTTTAAATACACTTATTTTGGGATTTTTTCCTCAAATGATTTCAAATATATGTAGTTTGTAATGTTACATGGGCATTGTTTTCTTTCTCCAGTTTCAGAAGTGCTTATTAGTTAGCCATCATTTTAATAAACATTAATATGCAAAGTGCATACTTGGTTATTGTGACAGACATGTTCAAACCATTGAAAGTATATCTCAAAATAAACAATTCTATACCAATTACAGTGTCTCATATATACATATATTTATTTATTTTACTTATTTAGTGGTTAGATTTTGGGCAACAATAAAGAAGCAAACTGCTTTTAATTTTCTTTAATTTTCCGGATGTTTGTTTGGTCATTTTCATATTGCAGCTCTAAAAAATCATCTCCACTATTACATAAGGAGAATAATAATTTTATAATTTTGTTTGACTTTCTTGAAAATACAGAACATCGTTAGTAGGCGAGAATACCTCATACAATTTCAGAAAAACAAATAGAAATAAAGAACTCATTGGAAATTGAATATTCTTTTAATTGTTGTCTAAATATGCAGTCAATGTTTAATTATGAAGAATAATTCTTAGACTGTCTTTAGTTGTTAAATCTGTCGTAGTAAAGCTTCTCATTATGAACGTGTCATCTTTTCTCTTGCTCACAGCCTACATGATAGACAATATAAGAAGACTGCCTAGTTTTGGATGTTAACAGTGGTTTAGATTTTTGCTGCTGTTATGGCACAATCTGCTTAAATGAGTTTTGGGTTAGTGCTGATGATTTAGCAAGGTCAATTATTCTTTATTGAAATGTACTTCACTATAATATGAATTGTTCTCTTTATGAACCAGTAATAAGATTATGATTAAGGACTAAATGGTATGCCATTGTGCAACCCATCTTTTATCAAATCATGCTATAAAAGAGGAATAACATTCACAGATGAAAACCGTGTCCCTTATGTTTTTGAAGGAGCTAATAGCACCCTTTGGAGTTGCTAATTGGCAAAAATCTGCAACCACAGGCTTTTCAGGTATGGTTACCATGGAAAATTTGCTTTGAAGTTGACACATGAATATTTGATTTAATTTTCTTTTCAAGTTTAGGGGCTGGATGAAAACATTTCCATTCTTCCACAGAATAGTCACTGTTGAGAAGTACAACAAATAATTGTCTTTACAATAGTTTTGGGCATTTATATAAGTAAGAAGTGAGCTTAAATCAAAAAGACTTTTCCTCCTGTTTTGTAATTATTTTCAATCTATATTCTTCCTAGAGTATATGTGGTCCATAAAAGGATAAGGAAACATATTTTAGTGTTGTTCTCTATTATTGTGTAAGATTCAACAAGTAGAATCAAATTTCTCTAATATGGAAATGTTTAATATCTAGGTCAAGGGTCTTGTTTACGGTCCTGTAAATGGAGAACAATTGCTAAAATGTATGACCATGTAATAAGATTTATTTGAACACGTGGATATTGTGCCTTTTCAAATGATCATAAACCAAAAACATGTGGTTCATGAATAAAAGGTAGGATTAAAAATAGTATGCTGTTAAAGAGAAGTTAATTTAGATTTACATTTTAGTAATAAAATAAGTGCTTGATTTCCCACTTTAAATTTGTATAGAGTATTTTAAATGATATGTTTGAAGATGTTCAAAGCAAATACACAGCATACCTTTGAATATGCAGATATAAAGAAGGGTATGTCAAAAAGTAAAATGATTAAAAACACAAGTAAAGGAAACTTTGGGGGTGAATAAAATTCTGTAAGACAATAAGATTTCTGCAGTAACAAAGGGAGTACACTGAAACACATGATACATAGTATGTAATCAATTTCTTCATTTCCTTGAGCAGTACCACTTTTATGTCATTTATCAATAATAGCAAACAAAATAATAACATTTAGACTAAGAGAAAAGATAAATCTGAAAACTATTTTATTAAACAACAGGCCATATTTGTAGCTATTTTAAACAAGAAAAACAAATACACATAGGTATAAGAATTTCCCTGATTTTATGATGCCTTGTATGCCTACATTAAGAAATCCGTTGCCTAATATTAATCAATTTCCTAAAGGCTATGAGTCACCCCTATAAATTGAATACCCATTACTTAATTACTTTCTTTTTAGTTTACTCTTGTTTTAGCTTCTTACAAATAGACTAGAACTGATGTATATAAGGAATAGGATATGATGTTCATTGTTGAGGTCAACTTTTTAAAAGGCAAAGATGAAAATATTTCTTTCTTATATTTTTAATTTAAAAAAATTGTTTACTGCCTAACTACTTTTTCAAAAATAACATTGGTTTAGTAATTGTCATATTTATTATTGTTTTATAGAGAAATTATTTCAAATAATTGATAAAAGAGTCAATTATTTTATATTAAAACTTCTGTTTCATAAAATTTTTATGTAAATTTCTTGGAGGATATTACAAATAACTGGAAAAAGTAAAGTAAGACAGAAGAAAAAGGATTAGAAGAGTATTTTTCTAATTAAACTTCAAAAGCTTTAGGAAATAATAATACAAGCCATTATACAGCATTATTCTAATACTCCCTGAAAAACTAAGAAATTCTTTTGAGCAAAACAGTAATCATCATGAGATTGTGATCCTTGTAAGAACAGAGATTGCTTTTTTGATCTTCCAATGTCTAGTCCAATGCCTTATTAGTAGATTTTTAGTAGATAATTTTTGAAAATTATAGATTCTTAGACAGAGGTAGCTTAGGCAAAAATTTAGGGTTTTTTTAATGGGATGAAATTCTAAAATATTTAAGGATTTCAGTCTTACATCTATAAGGGTAAAATCAATTCCTGTTTCCATGACTTTCATAATGATTAACAGCATGAGTTAGGATAAGATCTTGATGCTAGAGTTTCTTGAAAAAAGGAGTGGTAAACGTTTTATTCTGCAACCTCTATGAGATTTAGCTTACTCATCTTTAAATTGAAGGAATAAATTGTACTTACAACATTGGGTTGTTGTAAGGTTTAAATCTATTAATATGTCTAAAGAGCTTAAAGTAAGTTTTGGCATATAATGGGCATTCAGTAAATATTTTTATTTGTATTTGAAGACATAAAACAGAATAATATCTAATATATGTTACTGAGCAAAGAAAATTTTAGTCTCTTCTTACCAAAGATAAACACTTTAATTGCTATAATATTCACAAATTTTCAAAACCCTTTCACTTTTATCATTTAAGATCCTCACAAAAATCCTGAGAAAATATGAGCAATAATATTTTTCATATTTTTTAAAAGATTATATTATTAAGCAAGATACACAGGCACACTTTCTAAGAAACAGAAAAGTTTGACAATCCAGAGTTCAGATTTTTTATTTGTTTACATTATTTCCACAGTGAAGACTAATAAGAGATTACCCATATCTGGCAATCAATGCAAACTGCAATGCAAATTAGTGGACTATAGTACATGATAGTTAATGTTATTTTTTTTGCTTTATCATTCCTTGAGCCTATAAATTTGCACAAAATATTTATTCAGAAAATCTATTCAATGATAAAGTCTTAACATATTAAAAGTTTTTATTTTTTAATTTTTTATACTTAAGCTCTTAAAAATTGCACTTCTAGATCTTTTAGGCATATATTTATCAAGTGTTCTGGGACTATTCGAGTAAGACCTCATTACTCTTTATTTTGCTAAAATATTGTCCAGCAAATGAATTAATTAACAGTCTCTTTAATGTGTTAAACATTTTGATATTTGGCTTTCAAAACCTAAATCATATATCATTGTTTATGTATCTGTCACTGTCAAGATTGCATTTCTTATCAATTGTTTCAATATCAAAATGATATACATAGATGTTTTCATATTATTTTATCATTTCAAGGTTTATGGGAATAATATCTAATAACTTTATATAGGTTATCAAGACAAAACATACATCGTTAATTATAAACAATTTTTGGTCTATGCATCTTTTACCAAACATAATATATTCTCATAAAAACCAAGAGTCAAATAAGGTAAAATATTTTTAATATGGGACTTGAATTTCCCCATACTTGAAAAGTCCTTGGATACAGTTGGGGATTACATTGACATTGGCATTTCAGTTTTCATTACAAAATCTGATTTATATGAACATATGAGAAAGTACTATAAGTTCAATAATTTATTCATATGATGGAATACTTTACAACCACTAACATGCACTAAGGTAGAGCTAAATATATTGACAGGTAAACATTTCCAAGACATATTGGTGACTTGAGCAAAATAATTCCACTTAAGTGAAAAAAAAAAAACAAAACCAAAAAAAAAAACCTCAATAATATTATGTGATCATTACTCAGCTCACTTCTGCTTTTTCCTGGGTTTGAGGAACCAACATTCTCCTGCCAAGTCCTGCTTCTGTTCTTTCAAGTGCTGCTTCTCCATCTTTTCTGCCAGGCACCGATGCCTGTATACTGGGGCTCTCAAGGAACTCAGAGAGTCAGTGATAAGCTTAGGGAGAATGTTGCCCTACCCATCACATGAGTATCAGCTAAAGGGAGCTCAAAGCATTGATGTTTTCAGTAAACATGTGTGAAATATATAGTTTTTCAACAAGTTTAACTTAGAAAATAATGTGTTTCCTTTCTAAAGAATTGTACACCTAAAATATTTTTGTGGGGTATTTCAAAGCCATATATCCATAACAATGCTACTGAGATATAAGTTCCTTGCTTCAGTTTCTTTTATAACATTGAGAACATGAAGTGAGATTGAATTTGTGCCACAATTCCCTGAAAATAAACCTTTCTCTTAATAGTCTAGACAAATTTTTTCTTCACATTATACTCAGAGCAATTACCCACCCTTCCAAAAACAAACAAACAAACAAACAAAAACCACTAAGGGCTTATTTGTAAATCATGATAGTAATTTCTGGATATTTCTTTCCTAAGAACAAATAGTGTTTATAATAGACATCTTGTTCCCATGTCCATTGAATTCTATAGTGTTAGTTCCACAAGATACATACACCAGATGTCTGAACTCTCAGAGACACAGCTTGGTTTCCTTTTCAGAAATGCCCTCACTTTCCATACAGATATACTAATGATTAGACCCATGACACAAATTTACCATGTGTGTCTAGGCTTGTTTAAATGCCACTTATGTTAAAACTGGGGCTTTGTTAATAAATGTTTTAATAATACATCAAAACCAGCTTACCATCTAATGATTTTGTGGATACACAAAATGAAACATTATACCGATATTCATCATTTATTTTTAAAAGAAAGATTTGAATTTAAAACTTTGTCATGTGGGTGATCCTATCACAGATGATCGACTGAAAACACTCACCTTTCTAGGTGGTTGAACTGCAACTCTCAGCTACTAACAGCAATGGATCAAGTTGAATTTAGTGTTTGAGACTGAAAGCTACAAAACCACATCAAGCACTATTGATTTCCCTTAAGTGCTGAAGCTTTTAAGGGGATCTTACAAAGAATTGTATTGCATACGACTGTGCTCCATCAATTTTGTTGAATTCTGAAAGTTAGATACATTTTGGGAGAACTAAACAAATGGAAAGACCTTTGGGGTTAATAAAAGTAAAGCCAAGTTCCCAAAGAATTGCTTGTTGGTAAATTGGAAATGCATCACAACCATTCAGCCATACTTCAGGGGAATGGTTGAGACAAGATGTTATCAGATATTGTCATCAAGGATAACAGAGAAAGGCTACGATAGCACATGGGTTGTCTCGCTCTACTGCTCTTCAAACACATGGGACATGGCTAGCTCACCAATCATGTTCAAGTGTTCCAGAACATCATCAAACATGCATGACAAAAGTATCACACACAAGGCTCTGCATTTACAAATACTGTCACCATGCTAAATGATCTGTTTCAGCTTACCATTACATTTGCTGCCTGCTTCCTGACAGTTTACTTTATACATATCAACCAGAACACTGCATAGAGTATACTTTTTCAAGGCCAATCACCAAGCAGAATATCTGTGGAGCCATCAAAATGTAAATTCAAGATGTTTAAACTGTTATCTGGTGATACCTTGAATTAAAACATCTTTTTTTTCAAGAACTCTAAGTCAAGAAAACAATGTTAAAAGTGTCAAAGTGACGTTTCTTATCCCTTACGTCTGGCTTGCATATATGTTTACAGTGCACATTTACAGAATGATGAATATCCTTAGCAGTAAGTAGTTTTTCTTGGGCAAGGAGGAAATAAAGTGTTTACTATTGAAACTGAAACTTCTGTCTATTGGCTTTCAAGGGATACAGGATAACTGGAAGCCCACTATTTTCATCTCACTCCTCATTTATGTGCTATTTATTGAGATATCTTCCACATGTAAAATTTAGATTTTAGAACAGCCTTTTTTCCATAAAAACATATTTTGTTTGTATTTCTCAGTGACTTTATTAACTAAACATAAGAATATGTTTTATATTTGTAAAAGAAATATTTTATGGATGTCTCTTGGAAATTTTTTGTTATAGTGAAAAAGCAGTTTTGATTAGAATAATGGTTTTGCAATTAGAATACTTAATTTGGGGGATAATTATGCTATATGCTAGGCTAGCCAAATAATTTCCTATACCAGCAACATAACTGATCATATAAATTTAATGGCCAGATTCTAATAGACATTCTTGTAGAAATAAAGCAGAATTTTTCCAATAAGAAAAACCATGAGTGAAAGGGCTCAACTGCATAAAATAATATTTCCAAATTAAGATATCTTTCGAAGTACGGTAAAAACTTGGGAAATTAACATATATTTACTATGAAAATAGAGAAATGTTGGAAATATTTATCTAAGAGAGTAAGCACTTACTATGCAGAGAGAAAGACTTAAAAACAAAAACAAATATCCCTGAGAGTTAAGGACACTATTTCTTTTACTTTATCTATGTCACACTGAGGGTGACCATAAAAAAAAAGTCTCCCATTTTCAAGGACCCTAAATGGTTAGAGACTCAATGTTCCTATACCTCAAATTAATTATATTCTGAAGAAGCAATGCTATGTTGTTTATAATTATTCTATTTTATCTATAAATCATCCTCTTTTTGCCTTCAGTCCAATGCTTTTAAGAGCACCTTAATGGAGATGATTATTCCCTTAGTTAACATATACTTTCTTACCTGATAGGTGCTTTATAACATGTCAAAAGAGAATCCGGGGTATTGTTTTATTAATACTTAAAAGGATGCTTGAAGAAACTTTGGGATGGATAAGAAAACACATTTTTACATTTTTATATTATTGACCTAGCACGCATTAATATTCCCCATAAAATCTTACCATGCTGACTGTCTTTCAGGCTTTTGTAATTTTAAGTCTCAGCGTGCTTTGTAAATAGGGTTTCCAGATACTTGCAAAACTTACTTATAATAAAATTTATTCATTGTTTATCTGAAATTAAAATTTAAATGAGCATCCTGTAATTTTTTTATTTGCTGAAACATGAGACCCTATTTACAGAGTTACTTCTTAAAGAAATAAAGTGTGTTAGTTATTTGGTATTAAGCATTAAGAAGGAAGCATCTTTGTTATACACAACTCAGGCTCTGCCTATTTAACACCACCACAAATGCAAAGGAGTTAAAATATATTTGAATAGCAAATTGTCTCATGGCTTTTACTTAAATAAATAAACATTATTTTTAAAGGATTTGTCAACAATACACAATTTTATAAAAGCAGAAGTAGACATTTCTGATTTGCTAACTCAAAGCTATAAAGAATGTTTGATTTCTAAGCTACATTGTTTGACATCAATTTTCATTTATTAAACAGTTATTAAGGGTCTTCTATATGTTAGCCACTGTGTTTAATAAAAAGAATAATGTGAACATGGTCTCTTACAAGCTTATAGTCTCTAGGCAAGATAAAAAGACATACTGCAAAAATATAATAAATCGTGTCATCACAGATATATCAATAGAAATGATCATGATCAAAGGGAAAAGAACAACTAACTGTCCTTTTTTCAAAGCTGCAATTATCCACCTCTATATAACAACTCCCATTATATCTTACTTCTCCAAATCAATTCAAGTAAATAATTCAGTAGTGGGAAATATACCTGCATAAATATGATTATTGCTGAGTTATTTAGCATAATGAACAATCTAAGAAAAGATACAATTAGATAAATATGGCACAATTACTTGGTCTAATATTATGAACAACAAAATGTATAGGAACATAGGTAAAACATATGGAAGTAATACATAGAACAGCAATTGTTGAATTTTTCTTGAAAAATCATGGATAACATATTTCTTTTCAGTTTTCCAAAATGCTATAGTTTTAGATTATCACTTATGTAATTTTAAAAAATTAATTCAGTTATAAATTTAATAGGCATATAAATATAATAATGCAAAGTTTCAAAAATATATTGTCTCTATAAACATATTTATTGTCGATAATACATTTTAAATACAACACAATAAGCTCAGATAATAGAAATAATATTATGTTTACAGTATTTCAATCTTGTTTGGAACACTAGTTATTTTAGGACATTCAACCAGTATATATTAAAAAAAAACATTGGCTTCTGGATAAAAATGATCTTTCTAATGGCTTCTATTACTAGAAAGAGTGAAAGAAATGGTATATATCAGTTGAAAACAACCCAATAATGAAAATTTACCCAGTTTGAAGTTAAAAATCTTGATATTAGTTCTCCTCATCCTTTTATTAAATGACATTTAGATTTTCACACTCAATGCTTTTCCTTTGATTCTGATTATACCTGAAGAGATAAAGGTATAAGAGATATCATGTTGGAAAACGATAAATGTTTGAGGGTTGCTATGTCAGTTTATGTATTTATCCCTATAATTCTTCATCTTTGTGGCTGTGATTCATTGGGCAGGTGTCTGTCTGTCTTGAAATACCTCTACTCTGAATCTCCTTATAATGCAATTGGCAGAGATGTAGCAGGAATAGTTAATAATATTCCTTTGTGTGATACCATTAAAATATGCTAACTAAGGTAAATTTGAGGAAGAACACAAAGACACTTTGAAAGGTTATGATCTATGACAATTCACAGCTTTAGAGTCAGTTTAATTGAATTAATTGTTGCTCAGAAGAACACACTGACTGAACGTTTTCATAGAAAATTTTTGACCTTTTCAATATTTTAGTGCATTGATTGGCAGATAATTCTATTTCTTTTCCAACAAAAGAATTTTATACTGGAAAGGTAGAGATGATATTTAAAATGACAGAAAATACATGCATAAATGGAAACTCCCACATAACAGGCATTAGCAGCACAGCATCAGAAGCATTAACAGCATGAAAAATTTTGTGTGATTTGTTAAGACAATATAAAAAATTCTAAATTAGTTGCCCATCATTTCTATCAAGAATGTCAAAGAACAGCTTCATTTTACCAGTGATGTCACAGGTCTAAAAGCAAAGCCATTGTTTTTCTTTCTTTCTTTTTTTTTTTTTTGCAATTCTAAGTAACTATTTTATGAAATCAAATATTTTGAACAAAGTTTTTGTAATCTATATCTTCAATAGATTCCTTAGAAATTAATAAGGCAGAAATAAAAATATACCAATCTTTGGAAATGAACAGAAATGGTGAAAGCACATCATAATGTTTGTAAGTAGCAGAGCTATTATATGCATATGACTGGTTGAAAAGGAAAGTCTGAGGTCATGTATATTACTAGAAGGAAAGCTAAAAACTGTAATATGGTACTGTATAAGATAGTAAAACCTTATTTAAAACACTAATATTGGTGATATTGCATACATAAGATTGTTTTTACAGAATTAAAATACAAATATACTAGAGAGAAGGAAACAGAATAGCAGATATGTACAGCAGGGGAAGCGTAGAGAGATTGAGAAGTGATCAGTTTTTTGTTTGGTTTTTATTATTATTATTATTATTTGAATAATGAAAATGTTCTAAAAATGATTGAAGTGATTATACCGAATTCCATTGATTTTACACTTTGGATGAATTTATGCTTTATTAATATGTATCAATAAAATTGTTTTGTTAAAATACATATATATACACCACATGGAAAGTGACAACAGGACACACAGAGGAAAGATTTCTTCAAACTGAACTAAGCAGTGAAGGCTTCACAAAAGAGTTGAAAATCGAGTTGGGTGGAGTTATTTGTAATTCAATAGACACACTACATTTTTATACCTCTTAAACCTGGCAGTGGCTACTGAATCTTCTTGGAATTTCTAACCCTTAATATATTATATCTTGGTCAAACACATTCTCTTCTTTCAAAGGATCAGGTGTCACCTGCTCTGTGAAGTCTTTTCTAACCTTTCCAGATCAAATTAGACACTATTTCTTTGAATTTCCCATTACCCATTAAATAGAGTAGCTCCAAAATAGAATTTATCAAATTATGTGGTAATTTTTTTTATGTCTGCGTCTCTGACAGAATGAGTTCCTTTCAGACAGGTCCAGTACTCTCTGACTCTATATTTTCAGTGGCATAACATAGCATGGTGTATAGTTGGCATTCAAAGAAAATAGGAAAAATAAAAATGAATGCAGAGGCATTCACTCAAGATTTAACTGGGCATTTTATCATTGTTATTTTTCCCTTTAAGTTTACAATTCAGTTCTTTGAATATGCAAGTGAGAGTTTTTATTCTGAAAATCTATTTTAAATATCCAAGCTGCATGAAGTAATTTGATTCAATAACAGTGAAAGGGAAAATCATAACACACTTCGTTAGACTCAAAGTGCTTCCGAATATATAAACCTCTTAGCTGTAAAAACAAAGAGTGCAGGGAGATAACAATGAATGATACAAGAGCATCTCAAATGCCAACATGAATTCTAATGCATTCTAGAAGCAAACTGACAGGCAAATATTGTTTTAGAAATGACAAAAGCTGCAGTAACCAAAGGTAAGCAGTTAAAATTCATCTGGTATGCGGTATGTCCAAGTGTTGATTTTTAGACGCTAAATGATATTGTTTTAAAAAATAGTCATTATATAAGGTAAAAAGAAATGTAATGCCTTCTATATTATATGTCATAATCTTTACCTTAGTAATCAAATATACTCAACAGTCAGATATCAATAAAATTAGACAGAATTAAAGGACATCTCTAAATATCCCCATTTATATTGATGAGTTACTTTGTCTTAGCATTAGAGTAAGTGGTCACATATTTTTATAGAATCATAAAGGTTCTTTAACCAATACTTGATCTCAGCTTCTTAATTATCATCATCATCATAAAGCCCATTTGTCTTTTTCTGACAAGTAGGATGACAAAATATTAGTTATAAAATGAAATGAGATATTCCATAAATTAAAGAGCAAGTACATATATATGTCTAAAAGAAGATGCAAATAAACAAAGAAAAAATATACTCTGAAAGTGCAAATCAAATATTCCATGATACAGACTGTAATTCTCAACAACTCAAGGTTCTAGTTATCACATATCTAGATGTTTTCCTATAAGTAATTCAGGCTATAAAGAAGTGCTTACTAACATCAAAATACATCAGTATTGAAATCGGGAGGGGGTGCTAAGAAACTTTGAAGAGAGAATCATTTTATTGTTAAATTTTTAACTGCATGTCAGTCACCTTTAGTTTACTGTTTATCAGAACAATCTGCTTAATGGGTTTTAACAGGGACTTATCTTCAACAAATATTCATACCCAGGTATTTTAACATCTTAAAAAATACTCATTGTCATAGTAAGCTTTATGGGCTTGATTATTATCAATTTCTTAGCTGCACAATTCCTGAACTACTTTCAATCTTTTTCTCCATTAGAGATTATTGAGCATTTACTTATCTCAGATGTACTGTGCTAGATACGATGAATTAAGGATAAAAACACATCCAATTTCCTCAAGAAATTTCCTACTGAATAAAAAGATATGCAAAGCATGGATTACTGCATATTGTGGTAAGTCTAAATCAGAAATATGTTTTTAAAAATGGAATATAAAGGGTAACTGTCTTTTTATCCTTGTCTATTTTTAAATGATTGCTTTCCTTTTATTAACACTAAGAATTGAAAACTGAAAAATCAACTTATTTGAAAAGCTGATGAGTTTACTTCTAAATAATTTCAACAATTTTATGGAAATTTCTTTTAGTTTTGACTTAACTTTTACCTGTTTTTGTTATTAAATTACCAAGATTTGAGATGTATCTAGAATAATAAAAAATGATTTACAACACCAAAGATTTCTTTTATACTTTTCATTCCTTAATGCTAAGGTAAGTTTGAAATTGAATATAAGTAGAACAATGTTTCTACTACTCATATTCATTTTAAAAACATTTTAATTTATAAGTGGAAATTTAATTTAATTCATGGTGGTACAGCAATGTGAGTGTAATTAACAGCACTGAACTGTGGGTGTGACAGTGGTTGAAAGTAGAAGTCTTTGTACACACGTTACTAGATGGATAGCTAAAGAATAAAATGGGGGACTGTATAACACAGTGTATAATACAGAGGTGGACAAGGATTGTGGTGGTTAATACAAATATTAGAAAGTTTGTTCAGGAGCTATAACAAAGTTATGTCACTAGTACATTGTGTTAATAGTGGGGTAGTATATGGGAAAAATGCACCTACAGCATACTTCGCTGGAATATAAATGTATTCTTGCTGTCATAGGTATCTTTTCTAGATAGAGACTCACAGAGTAGTTACCAAAATAGTAAATATACATCCTGGGGAAGGTCTGCTTCTTTCTCAAATAAGATGGCATAAAAAACCTCTGGAATATATAAACCTTGCCTAATGAAAGAAAACGGGCTAATATGCCAATCCCTCAGTTTTAATGCTTGCACTTACGAACCTTATTCCTGTAATAATGAAACTAAGCCTCATTATAATGAATGCCTATTAGTTACCTCCCAAAAACCTCCTTGTTTCTCAAGTGTGGCCTCTCTCTAAGCCCTGCTCTACCAATAAACTCACTACCTTCCCACCAATATGGGCTATGATTCCCACGGTTGAGCCTCCCTGGCACGGAGGGATTATTACCAAGTGTTAATCAGGGGTGCATTTGGAAAAAGACCTTTATGAAAAGGGAGAAATATTATATAAAACAGAGTTTTTATTGCTAAGATATTTCAAAGTGAGTTGAGAAGTCACTCCTGAGGTTATATTTACACAGGTCTCAGGCAGATTTCACAAACTGTCACAGTAAACAAAGCCTCAAACAAAAGTACACCCAAGGATTCTAGGGACATCCAGACACCATAGGCAAGCTACACAGGGTCAGAAAATCAACTCCCCCTCAGGGGGTCCTATTTGGGAATATAAGGGAATCTATTTGCCCAATTTAACATAGTTACACTCATTTGCAATCCCTAATTGTAATTCTTCTACTCCTTTTATATGAACCTGTAATTTTCAACACACCTGTTAAAGATATTTGCCAGAGACTTTTATCTTCAGGTTATTCATATGCTGGTTCAGCCCTAAAACCCAGCATAGTGGCAGAAAACTTCTACTCTCCAGTTCTTTGGGCTTGCCCTGGACAGCTAATGAAATGATGATGGACATGCTCCATCCCCCAAGAAGTATCTTTAACTGAAAGCAAAACAATTCCTTTCCTCTTTTTCATAATAGCCTGAATCAGTCAGAGTAGAAATCATGCCAAATCCCTCAAGATTGAGGAGGAACAAAAATAAGGGGGAGTGTAACCATGGACAAAAGCAGATTAATTGTTACAGTAGCTATTAACTTGTATTTCCGAAGTAACTTGTAACACTAATATAAAAAAAAAAATAGAAAAAATGGAATAAGAGAAATATAGAGGATGATTGGGTTTTTCTTTCCTTGGCTATTTAAAAATCATTATTTTCCTTTTATTAACACAAAGAACTGAAAACTAAAACATTAATTCAATTGATAATCTCATGAGCATATTTCCAAATATTTTCAACAATTTTCTTTTATTTTGACTTCATTTTTATCCTGTTTTTTTTATTAAATTACAAAGAGTTGAGATGTATCTAGAATAATAAATAATGATCTACCACACTCAAGTTTTCTTTATTTTTTCTTTCCTTAAGGCTAAGGTAACTTGTAGATTGGATATAAATAGGACAATAATGTTTCTACTACTCATATTCATTAAGAAAAACACTTTAATTCATGAGGAGGAAAAAAACACAAATATATAAAAGAATATTTTCTTCTGGTTAAAAAGTGCAAAAATCTAACTGATTTGTTAACTTGTTTATTTGTTTGCCTGATTCACACACAGCCTGCATACAGTATGTTATAACCTATACATATGACATCATTGCTGAAATAATGAGAAGAATGAGATAAATGGGGCTAGCCCCAGACTATAATGGGGCCTCTGGTTCTCTAAACAAAACTTTCCAAAGGGGTCTGTAATTCAAATCACATTTTCCACACTCTCACCAGGGAATTGAAGCTCAAAATCCTTCAGAGGTCTCCAGGGCACCATCAATGACTCGTGTGCCAATGAGGCGGGTGTAATGAAAAGAAAAACATTAGGGTCACAATACCCCTGCTTTTGTCCTTCCTCTACCACTAATGGACATGTAGCTGTGACAAGTCATTCAACTTCCAGCTCTTGTTACTTCACCTAGAAATGACCACCATATTAGTGATCTCCTTACTTTTCCTCCAAAATAAAGAGGATCTATAAATATCATAACTTGTGAATTAATTTTTGACTGCTAAGAAACCTCCTCTTATCCACTTATGATTTATAACTTACTTAATTCTTTAAATTTTCTATTTTTTTTCTTTTTGTTTCCATTTCTCTTCTTCCCATTCTGGTCCAAATGCTAAAAAATATTATGGCTTGTTGATTTCAATTTTCCTGTTAATGCATGTCTTTTCTTAGACTAATTTAGAGCATCTATCCATGATGAATGCAGAATCATGCCACAGTTATTTCCTAATTTCCATGTATGGTAGTGAGAGTAATTCAGAAATCAATCTGCAAAATTTCTCTGTAATTCATTGTGTTTTATTGAATATTTATTTTTACTTTAAAAAGGACAATTTAATCATCAACTCTCAGAGACTTTTGATTAGTTTCTAATTAAATGAACATAAATCTGGTCAATTGTATACCTACCCTGACCTTTTGTCTTTGATATCAGGGTGCACTGAAAACAAACCATGCTAACTTTATGTAAGCTAATACAGTGTTTGGGGAAATGCTCTGAACACCACTAAACAGCACATGCCTAATTGTCACCATTCAACAGGAATTTATCAAAAGAGTTCACTGATTTCAATAGCTCTTTAAAGTCTTGTTTTTAAAAAATGTGCTTTCATTTGTAGCATAATCATCAGTTTTCAGTAGTGGTGGTTTCTGATCTTGTTTGAATGTGAGCAATATGTACTGTGTACAACAGAAGAGAGCTTTCTTTTTATTCTTCCATTTTTTTCTTTAGCTTTTACAATATTTTGAATATCCCATGATAGCTGATATACTAAGGTTGAGCACATATAATGAACCACATTAATACCCACCGTACAACTCACAGCAAGATAGAGGATGGAGCTTGTGAACACATCATTTCTGTTGAGGCTTTGATGAAAAAAAAAAATGACATTAATAATATTGTCTGATAAAGGTACATAATTGTGTACTAATAAATAAAAGTAAACTAGAAATAATGCATGACTATTTTAATGCCACATTGTCATGACTCATTTCTTTCTTAAGAAAAACCATCAGTTTCAGTAAAGTGTAAGAGTCCTTAAAGCAACTTTTTTCTACTCATTTTTTCATTTTTAACAAATTATCACAAGTCACTGACTAAAGTGTTAAAATTTTTCTTTCTAGCCATACTCACTTTCATATTCCACAACAGACTCTTGATTTGCTTCTTTTTGGCCAAATAAGATCATCCTAAATCAGTCAAAGAATGCAATAATAGACAAAACAATGTATCTTGCCTTTTGGATTATTTCTTCTATAATATCATTCCTGTAAGATATTGTGAGTCATTGGGTGCCAAGCATATTTTTCGAAGCAGTAGAATAGTTGAATCTTGACCATCATACAATAACTTAGCCATTAAATAGGATAAAACTCTATTTTATATACAAAAGCATTCAGCCCATGTTCAAATTATGTTGGCAAGCTCTGTAATTATTTGTTTTTAAATGGTAAGTTGATCTTCAAAATTCAAAGACCATTATTTCCACTTTTGAACTTTATAGGAGTCATTTGATACATATTTGTAAATCCACTGTTAGCTGCCCAAGAATTAAAGTATAAAGTTCCTTTGAATAGAATAATAATTTTATTTAAAGGTTACTGTGATTTATGTTACTATAAAGTACCTTAAGAATGTTATACTTGGTTCTCATGAATATGTTTACACTAAAAATAAAGGCTGCAGGAAACAAATATTATTTTATGCCTTTGAAAATTCATGTATTTCGATAGGAAAAATATATAATTAGGAAAATGAAGCATATATGAAAAATGAATCGGGCTCTCTTATGGTTCTTCTCTCCTGAAGATATCAACATATCTTTCTTTGATGTCTCATTTAGTAGAAATAAAAATATTTTCTTAGATTATATATGAGAGTAAAACAATTAAAGCACTTTATGCTTCACAAATGAAAAATGAATCTTTGAATTTTCTGATGCAATTTTTATTATATTGAATCAATATAATTTATACTACTCTCTATATTACCTTTCTTAAGTAAAAATATTTGTGATGTTTCCTTCTTTATTGCTATACTTGGCTGATTCAAAACTTGAGGACTTATTTTATTAAAATTTCCTTAAAAATACATCTGTTATGATGTGACAATACTTATAGACTGGGAAAAGTATTTCTTAGAAAATATTTAAATATTTCTGGTAGAAAAATCAAAACAGTATTTTGAATTAGTGTTTAATTTTCATTTCAAATGGTTCAAACAGAATGAATATAACTATGTAACATATATATTTTATGAAGTTCATGTTGGCTAATTCTTAGACATCCCAGACTACTATAAAATATTTAACTTTTTTTTAATGATAACATTATTTGGATTTAATCAAAAGCCCTCATGAACTTTGGGTCTTGAGCAGGTACAACTAAGAGTAGATTAGAAACAATAATATTTAAAGTCAAAGCTACAAAATAAAAGATCATTCCTTCAAAGAAAATTATAGCGCTGGTTTTATAATATCAGATAATATGCTTAGAACTAAAATATAAAATTCAGATATGTCAAGTCTTCAGTATATCATCAAATATGATATGATATATGGTAATAGTTTTAAAATAATGCAAACATTTTGGAAAGTCAATATATCAGAGATACAACTAATCAAACAATGTTCACATATGACATTTATTAATCCCAAATTTGATTTGGCAGTATTTATTGTATTATTTTGTTATTAACCCTATTAGTGATCAAATTAACAACCACCAGAAGGATTGATAACCATCCCAAATACGCCAAAATCGTTTGAGTAGTATAATTTAGTGAAAGTAGAGAATTATAATAAAGCACACATAGCTTTAAATCCCTGTTTACTAGCTAGAAAATAAGCTCCATAAGGACAAGTGTCTTGTTGCTTTTGATAATTGATATTATTTGTGTGACTAGAACAGCCCTGGTACAAGGGAAATTCTCAGAAGACATTGTCGAATGCACATGTTGTTGGGCATATAAATGAATTAGGTAATGACACATAACTCATTGAGTTGTGAAAAATTAAGTAAGATGGTACAGGAAAAACAGTATTGCTATCTCAGCCGAGTTTGAAATCAACCTTATACATTAGCTGATAGATATTTTGGTAGGAGTTTTTTGGTGTTATCTGAAGGCATTCATGAAAATCTTGCTGTTATCAAAAGGCATTAGAAAAAATAATACCTAGGCACCAGGTTTATCTAGAACAATGTAACACTCTTGAGCAGGTCTTTCACTGGTAAACCTCAAATTATAAAGGAAAATGCTTCTTCTGTTTAAAATATAAGATTATACAGGAGAAATTTATTAATATTAATGAGCTAACGACATAATAAGATTGTTAAGTACTTTACCAAAATTAGCTCTTTTAATCCTCATAACTCTATAAATGAAGTTGTTCTGAGGATTATCAATTTCAATTTACAAATGCTGCAAAAGATAATCTTGTCAGATGCTAAGTAAAATAAAATAGCTGCTACTTTGGGCGTTGCTGCTAGAAGACCC
The DNA here is from genome assembly GCA_029593785.1 of Cabassous unicinctus. Classification (NCBI taxonomy): domain Eukaryota; kingdom Metazoa; phylum Chordata; class Mammalia; order Cingulata; family Chlamyphoridae; genus Cabassous; species Cabassous unicinctus. The sequence continues at coordinate 10,675 of JAQZBX010001753.1, read as the reverse complement.
CTTTCCAAAAAAGGCTTTTCCAGAAGACAAAAACAATTGACCTGCGGGGGTTTCCCAAGAAAATGGAAAATACCCTACAGGGTTGCTGTAAGCAACACTTAGTGATTAAACCAGTTTCAGTCCAGTTAAGACCGCTTATCAGAAAGGACAAGAATACCACACTAATCAGTGTACATCTGCTCCCCACTATGTAAAATAAGAGCTTAATGGCAACCAATCAGAGCATCTCACTTGCTTCCGGGTTTACCCTATATGATCTTCCCCTTTCCACTCCCTTAGTAGAGCTTCCTTTTACTTTCTTATTGGGATGCAGCCCAATTCATAAATTGCTCAATAAAACTGTGAGGTCCTAAACTGTATGAAAAGGTTTTCTTTTATCACAGAATTACTAATTATACTAGTGCTGTCCTGTAGAAATACAATATGAGTTACAAATGTAATTTTAAATTTTCTGGTAGCCATTTAAAAAATGCAAAAAGAAAACAAGTGAAATTAATTTTGAGACTATCTTTAAAAAATCTATCCAAATTAGCTTTTCAATATGTAATCAATATAAAAATAATTATTGAGATATTATACACTTTATTGCAGTCTTTGATATCCAGTATGTATTCTACACTTACAGCACATCTCAATGAATTTTCCTATAAAATAACTGATCTGTATTTATTTTTGAAAAAGTAAATTTACATACACAAGGTGTTCCATACATACATAAACATTTTCTAACAACTGAATCAAGTATCAGTATTTAAACTTAAATTAAGTTAATTAACATTAAATTCAATTCAGTTCTTCAGTTTTACTAGACTTACTTCAAGTGCTCAATGGCCACATTTGGCTAGTGGCTATCATATTGCAAAGTGAAGACTTATGGTATTAATAGAAAACTCAGCAAAAGGAAAAAGGATGTTATTTAAAAAGTATGTGCTTAATGAATAAATGACTACATGACTTTTAAAAGATATCTGTCACTTAATAACTCAATTTTTCTACATTCTGTGTCCTTTCATGTATGTTGCTTATACCAATATTTTCCAAAGAAGAGGGATTTACCTCATCCGTTTTACTCAGACTCAAGGTCTCTTTGCTTCACGAAAGTAATACTTATGAAACTACTTTATGTATCTTACTCTGCCCTCAAGCAACTCATTATAATTTTTTAATAGATTGAACAACATTTTCCATGTTTATTTGTCTATGTGTGTTTGTGTATTTTGGAAAGGACCACAAAAGGAAAAACTATAATGGATAAAAATATTGCATATGTGTTAAGTTGTGAAATTAATATGTTGCACAAGAAAATTTAGTTCCACATTTGAATAACAAATTCAAATTAAGGAATATTTATTTCTAAAAAAAATACTGTAATAACTTATGAACATGGAAGAGTGAATGCATTTTTTAAACTGTCAAAAATAAAAATGATGAGAGTTAATCTAGGAGGCACAACTAAACCACTTTTGCTATTTTAGACTGTCATTATTGATTATTGAGTTCATGGTACTCTCGAATCTATTCCTCATATACAAAGGTATCAAATTTGATTCTAAGGCAAATTTGATCTCATTCTTCATGCCTTTGCTATTAGCACCTTAACCATGTAATTTATTTTTTCTATTTTAACATCACACGCACACAAAAAAAGATGATGAATTTTGAAATTTGAATAAGTACAGTCCATGGTTGTTCTGACTGACAAGTAGAGACAAATTATAACAAGTTCTCCTTATAATCTGGTGAATTTGTTCAAATGTTTCCATCTTTATTTGCAGAGAAATTGAGAACAATTGCTCAGCTAAAACTTGATCCTGCCTGGTTGCTCAGCTGGAGGAACACAACGGTAATTTAGGAAGAGATGATTGTTCATTTACTTATAAAGCTCTTCATTCTTAGGCAAGTGAACATTCCAAAGGCAAGAAAACTTCTCACAATTCTGGGTATATTCTAGAATTTCTAAAGTAATTCAAAATGGAACTGTGCCCCTGGAAAGATTCAATTATTTACCTTTCATTTTTTAAAAATGTCTCCATGAGATATTAAAGACCAACGTTAAGAATTTCTAGACAGAATAAATAGAAAGTAAAGACTGTTATTTTAAAAAAACTTACAATAATAAACATACATATTTAAATTTTTAAAGGTTTGCTAACTACTGTGTATAACTCCATTGCTTGAGAGGTATCATAGCCCTCACTTATATTTTTAACCCTTCTCTGAAAAGAATATTAAACCATAATTTCAAAAATCATTTTTTCATAACATTGAAAACTTACCACAAGCAGTTATTAGTTTGACTTAAAATAATAATGTCAAGTTTAGCTGCTTTTAAGACAAATTTCTAATATATGAAATTAACAAATCATTATTTATATTTGAAATTTAATTTAAATCTTTGAAAGGATTTACTATGGTTTTGATTTTAAAAAATAAAAATAAAAGCCAAGCACATTTTAAAATTAGAATCCATTTTCTTTTTAGTGAAAAGCTAGATAATCTCATTTTGAACTCAGATTCTTGGAAAAAGGTAATGATATATCTGTTCAGCCTTTAACATAGTTACTTCTCAAAAATATTTGTTGAATGGATGAAAAAAAAACTGAATCGAATTAAGTGGATTATCTATATATATGAAATATTTTATGTCAATTAGATTTTAAAAATAAGATCATTTAATAAATTATTTGCAGCATATACTATGACTTTGTTAATATGTGGCAGTCATGCAACCTAACAAAAATTCATTATATCAATGAATAAAAAGCCAAAGATTATTGGCAATGATAATTTATGGACTATGTACAAATGACAAAAAAAAATCATTACCATCTACAAACAAAAGGAAAAAAATTAAAAATGCAATATATGCAAGATTTCAATTAGAATTTATGAAACATGCAAACTAAAAGTTATCTGGTGCACCTTGGCTGTCCAACTCTTTCTTCACTTCCAGACAATGGAAATGTCTGATCTGGTTCTTATCTGTATAGATTAATTCGCATTGACTATAATTTTGTTTATGGTATCATACAATGTGATCCCTTTGGTTGTATGACTTATTTCACTCAGCATAATAATTTTGATATATAGTCATGTTTTGCTTAGTTTTTCTTATAAATATTTAATATATTTGTCTATTCTATGTGTAAACACTTAAGTAATATTTGACATGAAAATATATCTACATATATGTAAATAGTACAGTTACAATTTTTTCTATTCTTATTATTTATTATTCTTACTAGATTGTCAACTCAGTGGAGTCAGAAATTTCTATTCACCATTTTAATTCCGGTGACTAATGGATTAGATACTGCTTGTGGTAGACAATAAATATGTGAAAAATAAATACATTAAAATATTTATTTATAAAACTTTATATCTGAGCCTCTTTTCCAAAGTTAAATAAAAAAATATAGAATTACAGATTTCAAAAGGCATGACCAATTCACCAATATAAAGTGAATGGATAAACAAAATATGGTATGTCCATATAGGAAAGGTCTTCTAACATGAATTTTAGAGAAGTTTAAGTAGATGACTAGAATGACATATGTTTTTTAAACATTGTGAGTGTGTTTTGAAGAATATGTGTTTCACACATGCACATAAGTGAGAACTATTTGCTTATTTTTGCTTAGAGAAACAGGGATATGCAATTATACATGTATATGAAAAACAGTGACAAAGACATATAACATCATGTTAACCGTTATTTTGCTGGTTATCTGAATGTTACAATGATATAAGGTAATGGTGATTTTTTTTTCAAATTACAGACCAGTATTTTATTGAGCAATGAGTGCAATATCTCATATTTTGAACATTTAGACTCTATTTGATGATGAAGAAGAGGCAGGAGGAAGGAGAGAGAGGAGGAAGAGGAGAGAAAGAAATTTGAACCAAGGTTATAGGGAAGGAAGCAGAAAAGAAAGTGAAGCATTGTGTTAGTAATATTGACACATGTATAGGTGATAATTTTTAAAAAATATATTAATGTAATTTTCTTTTTCACACCTACTTTTTTCATTTTAAAAACAATATATTGAAGTATATCATTCATACATGAACATACATAAATAATAAGTGTAGAGTAAAATTGTGAACTTACAAAACAAACACAAATAAAACCCCAGCTTTCCATTCTCTAGCCACATACTTTTCTCTGGAGACATATTCTAGCTATTAACTCCAGGAATTTGCTCATTATATTTAGTTCATACTAGGGAAGTCATACAATGTTTTTCCTTTTTGTGTCTGGCTTGCTTCACTCAACATAATGTCCTCCAGGTTCATACATGTTGTCAAATGCTCACGACTTCATTTCTTCTTACAGGTGAGTAATATTCCATCGTGTATATACACCGCAGTTTGTTTACCCTTTCGTAGTTGGTGAACACCTGGGTTGTTTCCATCTTTTAGCAATTATGAATAATGTCACTATGAACATTGGTATGCAGATGGCTGTTTGTGTCACTGCTCAATGGTGGTTTTTTTACTTCCTCTTTTACCTTTTTATGTTTCTTTCTTTTTCTATACTGTATATAAGTTACCTTTTTACTAGAGAAATGCAGAACATTTTAAATTAAATTTGCTCAACTATATAGCTGTATTGGTATTTATTTCCTTGGAAATTGAAAGTGTCAGTGGTAATTACTTGAGTTTGATTAGAACTATAACATTGAGACAGACCATCCACAAGATAAGAGAAACAAATGACCAATAAATAAGAAACATGTTCAGTCTCCTTAATAATTTAAGAAGCACAAAATTAGATTAAATTACAATGAGCTACCATTTTAAACAACCAAATTGGCAAAAAATATAATAAATGTAATACTTTTTGTTATGTGATTGTTAATTCATTGATTTTTACATGATTTATAATTGAGTATTATTTTTCTTAGAATGTAGTCAGTTAAAAAGGAAATTAATTTCCTACAATTGTTTAGAATATATTACTAAGTGAAAACAAACAAATGTGTTTATGTGGAAAAAAATTGTTAACAATGACAATTTCTGATTGATGAGATTATTGGTTATTTAATTTTCATTTGAATACTTATATTATTTTTTGCCATGTTTTTGGAATATATACTGCTTTGTAATTACAGAACAAAATTCCATAATTTATTTTAATAGCTATTTTGTTTCCATATTGTATACATGGAAACCTCTTCAATAAATTATTCTAAGTATATTTCCATTTTGTTCCATGGCTTTTGTTTCACCAAATGCTGATTGCATCTCAGAATATTTTCTTTTATGTAGCAATATTTTTCTAGGTCACACGTATTGTTACAGACATTCTATAATCTGATCTTAAAATATTTCTCCTGTTTTCTGAACTGAATACCAAGAGCTCTCTTGCTTACTGCAATTTGCTTACTCTCCCTGTCTCTTTTTTTTCTTCTATAAAATGGGACCAATGCTAGATCTATTGAATATAATAGACTGAATGCAAAAATAATACTCTAGTTTTAATTATGGCTAACATTTTTTGAATTGTTATAACATTGATTTATTTTACTCAAAAACTTTGGAGAATAAAATCAAAATTTCTAGTCCATTTTTTTTGGCATTAAGCAGTTATAACTATTCATTTGTTATTACCCCATTTTGATGAAAGTCTGTAGTAAATTTACTTCTGTGTAGTAGGGATATGAGTGTTTTTTTCTTTGTATTTTATAACTTTCGACACTAATATGTTTCACCTGTGTAAAAAGGTAAGGAAGTGTATATGACTAACATTTATTAAATATCTGCTAAACAGGTCTAAATGCTTTATGAGGATTATTTTGTTGAATTCTAATTATATGTTTTTAGACAGACTATTCATTTTAGAGGTAAAAATAATGCTATTGCAACAAGTTTTGTAATGTCCCAAGTCAAAAAGCCAATAAAGCATAAAACCAGGATTCATCTCACAGTCTGTTTTTAATTCCCTTGTTTTTAGCCTCTCACTATGGCTTCAACAAATTCTCATTCTCAACGCCTAGTATTCACCCAATCAACCTGGTACTTATTTCTACTGATTTCTCACTTCTACTGCTTTTTGGCTGTCTTTATTAGATGAAAAAAAAGATAATATTAATGAGGTTTTTACATAGAAAATAGTAAGAATTCTTGCTATAATTCTTTCATTTATAGATGGAAAATAATTCAAACTTAAAAATGACGTAAGTAAGTAATCAGAGCACAATTTTTTCACACTCTAACTTCCTGGAGCAGTCAGTTTTGCTTGACATTATAAATATTTTGAATTTCCCTTTAATTGTATAGAAACACTTCATATACAAAACTTTGCATACAAAAAAAAAAAAAGGAAAAATAAAGTCAAGCAGCTGCCCAACTTCTTTGGTAGAAAGAATATAATACAATTAAAATAACTAAGTGAATATGTAGATGATAGATAGACAGACAGACGGAAAGATAGATAAAGTAATATATAAAGGAAAAGGGTAATTGGAAATACTCAGGTTTTCTATGTCTGATGAGTGAAATTTATGCTTATAAAATTTACAATAAACTAGTTTATTTTGCATTATTTATAAAGTTATATGGTGATGTAAACTCTTGATTTTTTCTTTATCTTTTGCTGTGGAATGCCATGGACACTTGAGAGCAGACTAGCTGTATGGCTTTTGAATGTCATTCTACATTTCTGATCTTCAAACCTTAAAAACAAGGTAGGTTGCTCTGGACAGCTCCTAGGACTTTGGTTCTATTCTCTGATAACTGCACATATATCATATTGATTAAAGGAGAAAATAATTGTTTTGTATCTATCCTTGTTACTAGTTTTGGTATGTGTATATATATACATATATGTGTGTGTGTATATATATATATATATATATATGAATGCTTACGTTGTGGAAGTCTTAAACATTATATCTACTTCTTCAGAGAAATAATCAATATAGAGAAACCATTTAAATTCTCCTTTGAACTCAAGCCAGAAATGTCTTTAAAGATTACATAGAAAATATCAGCACATACCTGTTACTCAAACTTTGTCTTAGTTTCTACCCCAAAAGTTTTGTTATCTGAATTGAAACCATTGGAAGTTATTTTAAAAATCCTTATTCTTGCTTATTCAATTTCAAGAAAGACAAATGCAAAGGGATAAATGAGAAGGATCTCGTTATTACATTTCTTATTGACGATTATAGTAGGCTGAATTATGTTATTAATCTTAATCCACACCCCTGTAAGTGTGAATCCTTTAGAGGGCCCATTAAAAATGTTACTTTTAGTTAAGTTGTGCAGAGTGGGCCTAAATCTAGATTCCTGAAGACCTTATACAAAAATCTCTGAAGTCATAGAAGGAAGAAAGGAGAGGACATTGCCATGAGATGGGAGGCAGATATAAAAGCTAAAGAACCCAAAGGATTGATGGCAGCCAGCACCAGAATTTATAGAGCCTGGGGAGAAAGCAACCTTGCTGATATTTTACTTTGGACTTATTCTACCCTCAAAACACTGAGACAATATATTTCCATAGTTTAAGCCAGCATGTATGGTATTGTCATAGTGACCTGGCAAATAAAATAACAATCAAATATCAATGTCATTTTCTTAGAACACAATACTTCTAAGTGTCATTAAGAATTCTTCTTAATTCTTTTAAATATTAACATTAAGATTTTCAATAACTAAGTACAAAATATAGGAGAAAATCCCCTCAAATATTAATCATATTGCCATAAAACCTCATAATCCCTTTATAATATAAATATTCACAGTGCTATCACAAATTAAATGGGGAAAATAGCACTCTACTAAAAAAAGCAACTCTATATTTTGAACTTGCTATTAATGACCATTATACATCACGTTCTATCTTAATTTCATTATAATCCCAATAAGTGAAGTATATGTAACTCATTTTAATCAGGCTGGCAATGAAACTCATTATACTGTTTAAAACCTGTCCTCAAAATATATGTAGAATCTTTTCTTACCCTTGAGAAACATTGCTTAAAAATTTGAAAAGACCAAAAAGTAAGTTATTTACTATACTCTAGTGATTTTTTTGTGTGATTCTAAAGCACAAATAGAAAATATTTTTGAAAATGTACCTTGCTTCCTGTTTGCTAAATCAAGTAAATTTGTTGTAAAATGCAAATGTGCTATGACTTTCCAGAAATTTCCTCTATAAGCATACGTTGGCCTGTAGACAGATTACCGACCTGTGTTCTGTCTGCTTTGAGGAGGTATACAAAATAACTGAAAGTATGCAGTTACATTGTCAGCAAAATAATAAACAAACAAGAACTAAATGGTGGGAACCATCAGGGAACCATCTGTTGTTTGGTAGACATGTGCATTTGAAAGAAAGAAATATTTTAAAGTCATTTGAAAGTCCTGTCCTTTGAAATAAAGTTCTGTGTGGAGAATAAGGAAATACATTTTCAAAACTCTATTTTATAAAATGAAATTACATATAGTTCTAGGAATTCAGCTATACATTTGAGACTCTAACTTTTAAATTCTTACTGATTATTAGAAATTAGTGATTTCTAATTGTTTTTCTGAAGTAAAAATTGCAAAATTTGAAGAAAATTACCTATACCATAAAACTTTACCTTAAAATACATTGAGCTACCAACTGAACAAGTTTCAACAATTATCTTCCTCATAGCTAGGCTGTTTGCACAGCACAAACACATAATCCTCTCTAAATAGTATATAATTCTACATGATGCCTTAGCTATATGTCAGTTCATTTTCAAGATTTTAAACTGACAGGCTTTTATAGGACATGTTCAACCCATTATCTTGTTCCCCAGAATTAATAATATGGTGCTATGCTCAGCAATTTCTTCATTAACTAAATACTTGGGAAAATGTACCTTCTTTCAAGAACCTACTGGTAGTCATTAGCTATCATGTTACTCTTTCCTTTTATTCTTGTGCTCTTATAACTGTCCTTTTTGTAGTTAATTCTGACATATTTTCTTGGAACTTGGGAAATAACTCCAGGTGCAACTAGATTCATTTCATTGGTGACTGCATTTAAATGAAGATATTTTTATTTGCAAAATTTATGTCATGAACTATACCTCTTTTTTACTCTATTCAATAATTTTTCACATCCTCTCTATTCCATCTCTGAATTATCTCCATTTTGTCTTTCTCCATCTCTACAGCACCATTAATGTTCAGGCTCCTAGTTTTCTGTGTTAATCTTCTGGGGGTACATTTCTCATCAATTTCCTTGCCTTTAACATCTTTGCCTCTCTAATTTGTCCCCCAAACTGCAAACTATCTTTATAATATCAACATATGACCATTTACTCTATCATTTAAAAACCACTGTTTGTAAAAAACACTCTCAGCCGGACTTAAACTATGTACTCAAACTACCTTTCCCTCCTGCCAGTTTTAGATGCATACTTTACCTTCATCCACTAATTTCACATCAAGCTCTTTTATTCCACCATGCTTTTTTCTCATTCTACACCCAGAATTAAGTTCCATATCCTGTTTCATGAAGAAAAATAAATTCTAACCACCATTTCACTGAGGCCTTCCATAATTCCTTCAATGACACCAGAATTAAACCATTGTCCTCTTTTTGTGCATAAGATTTGTTTAAACCACGATTATTGACATAATGAATTTATAATGGTTTAGGAGGTCAGCATTTTTTATCTAATTGAATCTTTGGTGCAACTTGTGAATTAGGTATAATTATCCCAGTTTTATAGATGAACTAGGCTTAAATTCACTGTTTCTGATTCTAATTTCATCAAACTTACATTCTTTGGTTTTCAAGTTGTTCTGAGATATGAGCAACTTGAAAAGAAGCATATGGAATAAATTATTTCATTTCCCCTATTTTTAAAATACCACAGTATTCAGGCTAGAGCTTTAACAAAGTCTTCCTACTCCCTTTGGAAACACCTTTAGAATATAACTCCCTATTGTAGTTAAGTATAGCCATGTGACTGAATTCTGGTCAAGAATATATGTACAGAAGTAAGTTTGATGTGTATCTCTCCAGCTTAGCCTCCATAATTTGCTGTGTAATCCTCCATGCTCTCTCTTTCCTCATCTCCTTGTCCAAATTCAGGAGTATCAGTGGGGTCTCCAAGGTCCAAGGCAATGGCAGCACCACTCTATGAGCCAAAAATGGAGTCCTCAGTGATTGTATGAAATAAAGCTCCCTGCCAATAGGTATAAACCTGGTATAAACATGTAAATTTGTATATAGATATCTGTATCTATACCTATATATCTATATTATACCTATATCCATATAAAGTTTACTACTGCCATCATCTACCTATAGTTCAAAGTATGCATTCTATTTTATTCTAAGTAAATTTACATCATATTTAATACATACTTGAATAATTAACTTTCATATCACATATTGATTTTATTCCTTTAGTTAAGCTGCGTATTATAATTTAAATAGAAAGTGTTTGGAGACAGAAAGTCATGTATGTGTATTTAACGTAACTGTTTTCTAGTTTAAATTTGCTGGGCCTCAAGTGCCTCAACTTTAAATGTTTATTCAGTAACTAAAGGTTTTGATGAGGATTATTATTATATTACATAAGGAATACAAAGAATGGTAACTATTATAATAGTTACCAAAGGATGACAACTTCCTTTATATTAACTACAAAACCAGTGCCTGTTCCTAGGTGAGTATATAAGC
>JAQZBX010001752.1:59384-79151 GCA_029593785.1 Cabassous unicinctus | reverse complement strand
CTTAAAAAAAAAAAAAAAAAAAGAAATGAAAATGGGGACACTACTACTGACCCCAGCGATATAAAAAAGATCATAAGAGGATACTATGAAAAACTGTATGCCAACAAACTAGGCAATGTAGACGTAATGGAAAAATTCCTAGGAACATACAAACAAGCTACAATGACCCCAGAAGAAAGAGAAGACCTCAACAAACCAATCACAAACAAAGAGATTGAAACAGTCATCAAACAACTCCCCAAAATGAAAAGTCCAGGTCCAGATGGCTTCACAAGTGAATTCTTCCAAGCATTCAAAGAAGATTTCATATCAATCTTACTCAAACTCTTCCAAAAAATTGAATAGGAAAGAATGCTACCAAACTCATTCTATGAAGCCAGTATCACCCTAATACCAACGCCAGATAAAGATATTACGAAGAAAGAAAATTACAGACCCATTTCCCTAGTGAATACAGATGTAAAAATCCTCGCTAATCGAGTCTAACAACACATTAAAAGAATTATTCAAGCAGTTGTAATACAGGGACTTTTTTGGGACCTGGGAATTGTCCTGAGTGACACTGCAGAGACAGATATAGGCCATTTTATATCATCACATAACATGCAGGACTGTGTGGGAGAGAGAGTGGTCTACAATGTGAACTATGGTCCATGCTTAATACCAAAGCCCCAGGATGTGTTTTATCAATTGCAATTAATGTGCCACACTAATGAAGGATGTTTATGTGGGAGGTTGTGGGAGGTGTGGGAGGTGGGGCGTATGGGAATCCCTATATTTTTTGTGTAACACTTATATAATCTAAGTATCTTTTAAAAAATGAAAAAAATTTTTAAAAAAGTACAGGGTTTCTATTTAGGATGATGGAAATGTTTTAGTAATGGATGGTGGTGATGGTAGCACAACATTGTGAATGCAATTAACAGCACTGAAATATATATCTGAATGTGATTAAATGAGAAAATGCTAGATTGCATATATGGTAACAGAATAAAAATTTTTTTTTTAAATCCATGGAACTATACTACACAAATAGTGGACTCTAAGTCCCTAAAGACTTTAGTTAATAGTAAATTATAAAAATGTGCTATCATCAATTGTAACAAATGTTCTACACCAATACAAGGTGTTGGTGGTGAGGTGGTGTGCAGGAATCCTGTATTTTATGCATGCTTGTTCTGTAAACCCAAAACTTCTCTAATAAAGATAATAATAATAATAAAAAAAAGAATTACTCATCATGATCAAGTGGGTTTTATACCAGGCATGCAAAGGTTGTTCAACACCAGAAAATCAATCAGCAAAATACACCATATTAATAAACCAAAGAAGAAAAATCACATGATCATCTCAACTGATGCAGAAAAGGCATCTGACAAAACACAGCATCCTTTCTTGATAAAAAATTCTCCAAAAGATAGGAAATGAAGGAAACTTTCTCAACCTTATAAAGGGCATATATGAAAAACCCACAGCTAACATTGTACTCAATGGTGAAAGACTGAAAGCTTGAGATCCATTCCCACTGAGATCAGGAACAAGACAATGATGACCACTGTCACCACTTTGGTTCAATATAGTGCTAATGGTTCTAGCTGGTATAACCAGCCAGGAAAAAGAAATAAAAGGCATCCAAATTGGAAAGGAAGAAGTATGTGATGTGTCAATTTGGCCAGGTAATTGTGCCCAGTTGTTTTGTCAAGAAAGCACTGGGCCAACTGTAATACAAGGACAGTTAAGGGTTTTAGTCATCAGTGAGTTTACTGCATAGATGGCTGATTACATCTACATCAATCAGGGAGATAGCAGTCAGCAGTGAGTGACACTTTATCCAATCAGTTGAATACCTTAAAAGGGGAAGTGATTTCAGCATTCAGAGAGAATTCCCCAGCTCGTCTTTGGACAGCCAATGTCTCCTGGAAACTCATCAAGGACTTTCATTGGACTTTCATCAGAGCCCCTGGTTTGCAGCCTGCCTGTGGAACCTGGACTTCTGCATCCCCACAGTCATGGGAGAGACTCTTATAAAATCTTATGCTATTTACAGATACCTCCTGTTGATACTGTTTCCCTAGAGAACCCTGACTAACACAAAGTAAAACTTTCCTATTCACAGATGATATGATCCTATACCTAAAAAGTTCCGAAAAATCTACAACAAAGCTACTAGAGCTAATAAACGAGTTCAGCAAAGTGGCAGGATACAAGATTAATACACAAAAATCAGTACTTTCTATACACTAGTAATGAGCAATCTGTGGAGGAAGTCAAGAAAAAAATTCCATTTACAATAGTGACTAAAAGAATAAAATATTTTGGAATAAACTTAACCAAGGATGTAAAGCACTTGTATTCAGAAAATTACAATGCATTACTAAAAGAAAAAAAAAAAGACCTAAATAAATGGAAGAACATTCTGTGTTCATGGATTAGAAGACTAATATCATTAAGATGTCAATTCTACCCAAATTGATATACAGATTCAATGCAATCCCAAAAAAAATTCCAATTGTGGAAAACACAATTATCAAATTTATTTGGAAGGGTAAGGGGCCCAAAATAGTCAGAAACATCTTAAAAAGGAAGAACAAGGTTGGAGGATTCCCATTTCCAGACTTTAAATCATATCACCTAAAGTGGTAAAAACAGCATGTACTGGCATAAAGACATAGACCAGTGGAACCAAGAGTCCATTCATTTCTGTTCAGAAACAGACCCTCACACCTGTGCTCAAGCAATTTTTGACAAGGCTGTCAAGACCACCCAGCTAGAGCAGAAAGTTTTTTTCAACAAATGGTGCTGGGAGAACTGGATATCCATATTCAAAAAAAAGAAAGAGGACCCGTATCTCATACCTTATACAAAGATTAACTCAAAATGGCTTAAAGACCTAAATATAAAAGCTAGAACCATAAAACTCCTAGAAGAAAATGTAGGGAAACATCTTCAAGACCTGGTGGTAAGTGGTTTCTTAAACCTTACACCAAAAGCACAAGGAATGAAAGAAAAAATGGAGAATGGAACCTCCTCAAGCTTACAAACCTTTGGGCTTCAAAGGACTTTGTCAAGGTGAAAAGGCAGCCCACTTAATGGGAGAAAATATTTGGAAACCACATATCTGGTAAGGATTTGATTTCCATGCTATATAAAGAGATGGTACAACTCAACAATAAAAGATCAAGCAATCCAATTAAAAAATGGGCAAAGGACTTTATATAGACACATCTCCAAAGAGGAAATACAAATGGCAAAAAAGCACATGAAAAAATGTTCAATATCACTAGCTATAGGGAAATGCAAATCAAAATGACAATGAGTATCATCTCACACCTCATGGAATGGCCATTATTAAAAAAACAGAAAACTACAAGTGCTGGAGAGGATGTAGGAGAAACAGGAATACTCCTTCACCATTGGTGGGAATGTAGAATGGTGCAGCCAGCCTCTGTGGGAGACAAGTTGTTTCTCAGGAAGCTAAAAATAGAATTGCCATGTGATCTGGCAATCCCTCTACTAGGAATATATTTAGAAGCACTAAAAACAATGACATGAACAGACATTTGCACACCAATGTTCACAGCGGCATTATTCACAATTGCCATAAGATGGGGAAAGATCTTTCAACTGAAGAACAGATAAATAAAACGTGGTATATACATATTATGGAATACTATGCTGCTGTAAGAAGAAATGAAATTGGGACATATATTATAGCATGGGTGAACCCTGATAACATGCTGAGTGAAATAAGCTAGACACAAAAGAGCAAATAGTGTGTGGTCTCACTAATAAGAACTAAATACAAAGAACAAATCCATGAAGTTAAAAACCTAGAGTATAGGTTACTAGGAGACAGGATGACGAATAAGAAGATGTACTGATACTTAATGAATGTAAAATTTTTAATTAACTTGACTGCAAAAGTGTGGAAATGGATAGAGTAGATGGCAACATATTATAGTGAGTATAACTAACACCACTGGTTTATAAATGGGATTGCGGCTGAAAGGGGAAGTTTAGGGACATAAACGTCAATTGAAAGAAAGATAAAGAATAATTAGGGACTGAATAACATAGTAAACCCAGAGGTGGATGAGGATTGTGGTAAAAGGTACAAATACAAGAATGTTCTTCTATGAACTAGAACAAATGAAAATCACTAATGCAAGGTGGTAAGAATATGGTGATGCATGGGGAAAATACAATTAATGTAACTTATGGACTATAGTTAACAGCAATAATGTAATATTCTTGTATCAATGTCAAAGAAGAATATAATAGGGGATTTTTTTCTTGTGGACTTAGGAAAACATTCAAAAATTTATTTAGGTGATTACAGCACAACTCTGCGATGAAAGTGAGAGCCAGTAGGTGTACACTTTCGGTAGATTGTACAAGGCATGAAGCTGTATAGCACAGTGAACTATGTGGTGGAAGATGGACTGTGGCCAACAACAGTACAAATATGAGAATGTTCCCTAATGAACTATAACAAATGTACAAAACTACTACATGGTGTTAATAATAGGGGGTGTATGGGAAGAACATACCAAATGTAAGCTATGGACCACAGTTAGTGGTAATAGTCTGATGATGTTCTTTCATAATCTGTAACAAATGTTCCACAACAATGTAAAGTGTTGGTGGAGGGGTGATGTATAGGAATTCTGCACATTATGCATGATTGTTAAGCTCACAATTTCACTAATAAAATATATATATTAAAAAAAAAGAAACCATCAATGAGGACATACCAGACAATGACTTAAAAAATGATCCTAAATATGCTCAAAGAACTAAAGGAAAACATGGACGACAGGGACTAAAGGAAATCAGGATAGATTGATGCAATGACAGATAGATGCAAAGAGATCATCAATAGAGAGATGGAAATTATGAAAAGGAAACAGAGCCAAGGAAATTAAAAATTTCTGAGAGGGGTTCAAAAGCAGATTGGAGCAGGCAGAAGAATCAGAGAACATGAAGATAAGAAAACTGAAATAATCTATCTGAGAAGCAGAAGGAAGAAAGAATGAAGAAAGGTGAACAGAGCCTGAGGAACCATCAAGCATACCAATAAACACACTGCAGGAATCAGAGGAGAAGAAAGAGAGAAAGGGGCAGAGACCACTCAAAGACATAATGGCTGAAAACTGCCCAGATTTAATGAAACACATGAATATACACATTTAAGACGCTCAACCAACTCCAAACAGGATGAACACAAATAGACCTATGCTGCAGCATATTATAATCAAACTGCCAAATGTCAAAATTTAAGGGAAAATTCTGAAAGTTGCAAGAGAGAAGCAATATGTCATGTACAATGGAGCCTCAATAATATTTAGTACTGATTTCTCATTGGAAACAATGGAGGCAAGAAGGCAGTAGGATAACTTTTTTGCTGAAAGCAAAAAACTCCTAACCAAGAATATTATATCCAGCAAAACGGTCCTTCAAAAATGAGGGAGAGATTAACAAATTTTCAGATAAACAAAAGCTGAGGGAGTTTTCACCAATATACCAACACCTACAAGAGATGCTAAAGACAGTTCTTCAGGTTGAAAGGAAGGATTATAGAGAATAGATTGAAGTTGCATGAAGAAATAAAGATCTCCAGTGCTGGTAACAATATGGATGAATATATATGTCAGTACTATTGTATTTTTGGTTTGTAACTACACTTTTTTACTTCCCATAGAATTTAAAAGGCAAATGCATAAAATGTAATGAGAAATCAATGGTTTTGAACTCATAATATATATATAATTTGTGACAAAAATATATATAAAGGTGGGGAATGCATGGGTATGGAAACATAGTTTGTCTATACTATTGAAGTTAAGTTGCTATTGAAGCAAACAAGATTGTTATAGACTTAGGATATTAAGTTTAAACCCCATGGTAACTACAAAGAAGACATCAAATAATATCCAAGTTCCTAGAGTCAGAAATTAATAGTACAGTTTTCAAAGGCCTGGTGGGGGGCAAGGGAAATGGAGAGTTAATGCATAATGGATGCAGGGTTTCTATTTGGGGAGATGGGAAAGTTTTAGTAATGGAAGATGGTAAGGGTACTCCAATATTGTGAATGGAATTAATCCCACTGAACGGTATTTTCAGAAATGGTTGAGATGGAAAAATTTATATTGTATATATTTTCCCACAAATTTAAAAAAAGAAAAAAGAAAGAGCAACTAAAGAGATGATGGCCATTAAAGGCAATAGATAATCCTGGGTGGGATCTAGCAAAGGAGGAGAAAAGGCTCAAAGGGACATTATTGGGCACATGAAAAAAATGGAATATAGACTGTAAGCTTTATATCAATGTTAAATTTCTTGGGCTTGATAACTGTAGTTAAGGTAAGTATATAAGTGGTCTTAGGAAATATACATGGAGGTATTAAGTGTTTAAGGAGCAACATGATACATATAACCTATATTTAAGTGTTCAAAAAGTGGATTAATGAATAGACAGACAGAAGACAGATAGAGGGATAAATAGCTGACTAGATAAGATGATGCAGCAAATGTGGCAAAATGTTAAAATTGGTGGATCTGGGTGGGGAGAGATGGGTAGGAGTACGTTGGAGTTCTGTGTACGGGGTTTGTATTATTTTCATAATTTTCCTGAAAGTTTGAATGCATTTATAAAAAAAACTTTTTAAAAAAGTGAAAAAAAAAGACAAGGTCTATGTTCCCCTGCCAGAAGAGCAGGAAGTGAACTGACAATAGTTAGTAAATCTGGGTATCTGGGTGGGGGTAGGTTGTAGTGCTGTGTATTGTTTTATCTGTGTTATTTTTGCAACATTCCTTAACATGTGAAATTATTTCAAAGAAAAAACCAAAAAGAAAAAAAGCAGGTCAATAACTTCCGATGTTGGTGAGGGTGTGACAAAATGGGCATTCTCATCCTTCGCAGGTGGGAGCATGGGAGAATGAATTGCTACCACCTTTTGGAAAAGTAATCAGGCATTATCTAACAATATTAAAAATTCACATGTCTTTGAGTAAAAAAAAAATTTGGATTCTCAAAAACAAAACTATGATTTTGCAGTTTACATAGGAAAAAAAAACATTTCAGGGTAGTGAGGACAAATAAGAAAATAACATGGAAGCACATAGTACTGTGTGTGGCTCATGGCAGCTATGCCTTTAGGCAGACTATGAGTCTAATCCAACAGTCCACCAGGCCATAAAATTTAATCACCCAATAAATTAGAAATTTTTTCTCTGCTGAAAGGACCATTGTTGGGAAAAATTTACAAAAGCAGTCAATTGTTTTGATATCAGTGTGTATGACGCAAATTTACAATTCCAGGTTCTGAAAATAATTGCTTCATTCAAAATCCAGTCAAGAGCAAAACAAAAATATTTATCTATATTTATGCTTGTATATGTGCATATATAAAAGCACACACATACATTTATACACACTTCATTATTCTGAGTCCCATGAGTTTATGAGCTTACCAATTTTAAGTCTCCACAACTGTTGGCAATACAGCTTTCCTCTACCAACTCATTTACTTTCTTCTCTAATTGTCTAATCTTTTCTTCTGGACTATTAAAGAAAAAAACAGGCGTAATTTAAATCAATCAACCACTAATATTACATATTAAAATTTAATTTATTTTTTAAATTTTTAAAAAAATTTATTGAAGTATATCACTCATACATAAACATAAATAATAAGTGTATAGTAATAGTAGTAAACTTACAAAACAAACATATATAACATACAGTACTCTCATTCCTCACCCTACCACCAATATCTTGCATTGTTTTGAAACATTTTTAACAAATGATGAAAGAGCATCCTCAAAATATTACTATTAACCAAAGTATCTTACATTTGGTGTATTTTTCCCTCAACCCATCCTATTATTATTGTTATTATATCATTTATACATGAACATACATAAACAATAAATGTATAATAAAAATTGTGAACTTACAAAGCAAACATGCAGAACATCATACAGGGGTCCCATACATCACCCCACCACCAACACCTTGCATTGTTGTAAGACATTGGTTACAAATTATGAAAGAATATTGTCAAAATCTTACTACTAACTATAGACTTTACCTTATATTTGGTCTATTTTCCCCCCAACCTACCCTATTATTTGTTAAATATATTTTTATGACAG
Organism: Cabassous unicinctus; assembly: GCA_029593785.1. NCBI lineage: Eukaryota > Metazoa > Chordata > Mammalia > Cingulata > Chlamyphoridae > Cabassous > Cabassous unicinctus. Next base: position 70,994 of record JAQZBX010001752.1, on the reverse strand, counting down.
AAGTTGTAAACTTACAAACCAATCATGCACAAGTTCAGAATTCCCATACAACACCCCTCTATCAACACACCACACCGTGGTGGAACATTTGTTACAGATTATGAGATAATATCATCAGACTATTACCAGGTCCATAGCGTACATTTGGCACACTTTTTCCATAATCCCCTATTATCAACACAGCACATCTTTGGCATAGATGCATGAATATTACATTACTGTTAACTACAGTCCATAACTCACTCCAGTTGTATTTTTCCCATGCTTCTCCACATTCCCACCACTCTGCAATAGTGATGTACATCTGCTCTAGCTCACAAAGAACACTTTTGCATCTGTATTAGCAACCACAATTCTCATTCACCTTTGGGTTTACTGTGTTATTCAGTCCCTAGATTATTCTCTAGCTTTCTTTCAACTAGCATTTACATACCTAGACTACCCTTTTCAGCCACATTCCCATTTACAAACCAGCTGTTACTCACTATAATGTGTTACCATCAACTCTATACATTTCCACACTTTTACAGTAAAGTTAATTAAAATTTCTACATACATTAAACATCAGTAGTCCATTTCCATCCTCCTCTTATCTTCTTTAAGAATCTACCACCTACCACCAGGTCTTGAAGATAATTTACCACATTTTCTCTAGAAGCTTTATGGTTCTTGCTTTTTTATTTAGGTTTTTGATCCATTTTGAGTTAATTTTTGTATAAGGTATGAGATAGGGGTCCTCTTTTCTTTTTTTGGCTATGGATTCCCAGTTTTCCCAGCACCATTTGTTGAATGGACTCTTTTGCCCCAGCTGGGTGGGTTTGACAAGCTTGTCAAAAATCACTTGACCATAGATGTGAGGGTCTGTTTCTGAACCATCAATTCAGTTCCATTGGTCTATGTCTCTGTCTTTATGCCAGTACCATGCTGTTTTTACCACTGTAGCTAGATAATATGATTTAAAGTCCAGAAGTGAGAGTCCTCCAAATTCACTTTTCCTTTTTAAGATGTTTCTGGCTATTCGAGACCCCTTACCGTTCCAAATAAATTTGATAATCCTGTTTTCCATTTACTAAATTGCTGATGGAATTTTTATTGGGATAGCATTGAATCTGTATATCAATTTGGGTAGAACTGACATCTTAATGATATTTAGTCTTCCAATCCGTGAGCATGAAATGTTCTTCCAATTATTTAGGTCTTTCTTGATCTCCTGAACAATGAGTTGTAGTTTTCTGAATACAGGTGCTTTACATGGTTGGTTAAGTTTATTCCTAAATTTTAGATTCTTTTAGTCACTATTGTAAGTGGAATTTTTTTTCCTGACTTCCTCCTCAGATTGTGCATTTCTTCTAAAGTCTATTTCATCTGATATAAGTATAGCTACTCCAGCTTTTTTTGTGGTTGTTGTTGTTGTTGTTGTTGTTTGTTACTGCATGCATGGAATATCTTTTTCCAGCCTTTTACTTTCAATCTACTGATATATGTGGCAGTTTGATATAGTTATGAATTCCAAAAATAGATATTGGATTATGCTTGTAAACTGGTCTGTTCCTCTAGGTGTGATTAAGTTATGATTAGGGCTTTGATTGGGCCACGTCAGTAGGACATTGAGTGTTGAGGACATAAAACTACACGGCAGAGCAGAGGAGTTAGTTGGAGGTTTGATGTTGGAGTTCTGAGTTGGAGTTCTGATGAGGAGTCTTGAGCTGGAGCCCCAGGAAGTAAGCATACAGAGGAGCTTGGTTATGAGGAAAGACAGAAGTCCCTGGGAAGAGAAGCAAGCCATTTGCCTAACAGTCTACAGCTGACCTTGTGGAGATAACAGAGAAGCTGAGCCCAGAGAGAAACAGAGCCCCAGAAAGAGAGGAACCCAAGAAGCCTGAACTCTTGGCAGACTTTGGCAGCCATCTTGCCCCAACACATGGCAATGGACTTTGGTGAGGGAAGAAACTTATGCTTTATGGCCTGGTAACTGTAAGCTTCTACCTTGAATAAATACCCTTTATAAAAACCAACAGATTTCTGGTATTTTGCATCAGCACCCCTTTGGCTGACTAATACAGTATCCAAGGTATGCAAGGTGAGTCTTTTGTAGACAGCATATAGGTGACTCATATTTTCTTATCCATTCTGTCAGTCTATGTCTTTTGATTGGGGAGTTTAATTCTTTAACATTCAATGTTATTACTGTAAAGGCAGTTCTTATCTCACCCATTTTGACTTTTGGATTTTATGTGTTATATTTTATTTTCACCACTCTTTTGAAATTTTTTAGTTACTTTTACTGGTAAAATCTGCATTTCTAGACTCTCTTCCAAGTCTCTCTCTCCTGTCTTTACTTTTCCGACTGTAGCACACCCTTTAGTATTTCCTGCAAAGCTGGTCTCTTGGTTACAAACTCTCTGTTTCTTTTTATCTGTGAATATTCTAAACTCACCCTCATTTTTGAAAGACAATCTTGCCGGATATAAGATTCTTGGCTGGAAGTTTTTCTCTTGCAGTATCTTAAATATATCATACCACTGTCATCTTGCCTCCATGGTTTCTGATGAGAAATCAGCACTTAATCTTATTGGGTATTCCTTATATGTTATGCATTGCATTTCTCTTGCTGCTCTCAGAATTGTCTCTTTGTCTTTGGCATTTGACATTCTGATTAGTATTTGTCTCAGAGTAGGTCTATTCAGATTTATTCAGATGGGGGTACGTTGTGCTTCTTGGACATAGCTATCTATGTCCTTCAATAAGGTTGGGACATTTTCTACCATTATTTCTTCAAATATTCCTTCTGCCCCTTTTTCCTTCTCTTCTTCTGGGACACCCATGACACATATGTTTGCATGTCTCTTGCTGTCATTTAGTTCCCTGAGACCTTGTTCAATTTTTTCCATTCTTCATCGTTCTTTTGTATGTTTGCTTTCAGAGGCCATTTTCTTCAAGCTCACCAATCCTTTTTTCTACCTCCTTTTATATGATTTTATATGATTCCAGTATATTTTTAATTTCATTTATTTCAGCTTTCATTCCCATAAGATCTGCTATTTTTCTATGTATGCTTTCAAACTCTTCTTTGTGCTCATCCAATGTCTTCTTAATATCCTTAATCTCTTTAGCCATCTCACTGAATTTATTAAGGAGATTTGTTTGAACATCTATGATCGGTTATCTCAACTCCTTTATGTCATCAGAAGGCTTATCTTGTTCCTTTAACTGGGCCATATCTTCCTGTTTCTTGGTGTGGATTGTAACTTTTTGTTGGTGTCTTGGCATCTGGCTTACCAGATATATTTATTCTGGGTGCAGTTTCTCTCTTTAGTTTAGGGCTTTCTTGCCCTTTCTCCCTTGCTGGTTGTGTAGTAGGAGCCAAGGATGTAGTTGATGCTATAAGCCATGGAGCCTCAAGCTGCCCTCATTGCCCCAGGGACCAATGAAGCTTCTCCCAACTTTCTCCTTTGCCAGGGGTAAGGACAGAGCCACACCCCTGTGTAATAATCCAAGTCGTGCAGGACTAGACTATTGTTGCCCAGAGAGACTGATGAAGCTTCAGACCCCTTTCTCCCTTGCCAGGAGTGGGGATGGAGCTGCAGGTGTGGGCAGCAATCTATGCCATGCGGGTCCAAAATGAACGCAATTGTCTTGGTAAAATTCTAACTATTCAATCTGTGCCAGTCGAATGTACCTGCAGTTACCCGGAGAGGCTGGTGCAGGGCCCGCCAGCTTCCTCCCTGCCAGAGGTGGGGCTGAAGCCTAGGCTAGGGCTGCAGGCCGATCTGGGTGAAAGAAGCCAGTACCTACCGTCACTGTGATTTTCAATCAGCCCCGCTTCCCCTCATGCCAGGGTTGGAGCCAAAATGGCAGTTACAGGCCTCTTCCTGACTTGGACAGGTTCAAATTTTAGCTGTTATTAGGGTTATACTTTAGCCAGCCGAGTTTACTAATCAGTAGCTGAAGTCAGTGGCCAACCGTCTCTTCCACTCTGTGTTTGGGAAATGGAGCCTCCAACTCCAGCCTCAGAATAGCTCCTGAGGCGGCTTGCATCGCCAGAGTAGGATGATCACTGGCCTCCACGGCGTGGCCTGTATTTTCCTGGAGAGGCTGGCGCAGGCCCCCCCAGCATCCTTCCTGCCCGAATTGGGGCTGGGGTTTAGGCTAGAGCTGCAATCCGAACTGGATGGAAAGAAGCCTGTCCCTTTGAGCACTGCGATTTTTCAGTCTGCCCCGCTTCCCCTTGTGCCAGGGACAGAGTTAAAATGGTGGCTACCGGCCTCTTTCTGACTTGGACAGCTTAAAATTTTAGCTGTTCTTAGGATTATATTTTATTCCATCGAATTTACTAATCAGTAGCTGATGTTGGTGCCCAACTGTCTCTTCCTCCCCCAATTTTGGGAAGTGGAGATTCCAATTTCAGCCACAGAATAGCTCTGGCCTGTGCTGCCAGTGGAGGATAGGCACCAGTCTCTGTGTCATGGAATGCTCTACTTATAAATCTTCTCTGCAGATGGGCAGTCTCCTCCTTCCACTCCTTCCAGGATTTTGCAGGATGCTCTTTTGGTCTCCTGGAGCCCCCAGAGAGATGCTTTAGACAACTCTGGGTGATTATTAACTGCCCTGAAGCACGAGCTGACGCTGTGAGCTCCTTACTCTGCCGCCATCTTGCTGGTTGTCTAACTTTTTTTCAAAAGATTTATTTATTTATTTACTTTTATCCATTTTAATCCCCCATCTCCCCCACCCCCTGTTTTTGCTGTTTTGTGTCCATTCGCTGGGCAATTCTCTGTGTCTGTTTCCTGTCCTCACTTCTCATCCTTCTCCTGTCTTCCATGGGTTTCGATCCTGGGAACCTCCGATGTGGGAGAGAGGCATTCTGCCACCTGCACCACCTCAGTTCCTGGTTTTTCGGTGTGTCTCGTCTTGGCTCTCCCTTGTGCCACTCTCCTGTTACGTCATCATTTTGCAGTGTGGCTCGGTGGGGCCTAGCGGCCCGTGCGCCTTCTATATTTTTCCTTATTTTACCGGGAGGTCCCGGGGGTCAAACCCAAGTCCCTCCATATGGGAGTTGGACGCCCAACCATTTGGGCCACATCCACCCCGCAAATTTACTTTTAATATTACCTTTTATGTGTTTTTAAACTTTAACAAGTCATAGATAAATGTATAAATAACATTAAAAATAACTACACTATATAATTATTCATAGCAATAGTAATAGTAAAAATAATAATAATGGTAAAATAAGAATAAAATAGTAACAGTAGTAACATGTTCTCATGCTTTTTTTTTTTCCCCAAATATTCCTTTAATATAAGTACACCTTATTATATTTATAGTCCCATTTGGCCTCTAAGGGAACCAATACTGACACATAAAAATGAGACCACATTTTGAAGACAAATATCAAAATAAAATTGCCCAGAATACATATTCTTCTTATACTTAATTCTATTGCTGTACCAAGAACTAGGAATGATGTATTGATTACGGTCTTGCTAACACAAGCTTTTAAAATATTTAAGAAGTATGTATTTGGAAAATAAACATTCTATAAATATTTCAGCAACAGCATAAGGACTTTCATACCTATCTTCATTTTTGGCTTCCAGAGGAGGAGCAGGGCCCCTTGACTGACTTAGGGGGTCAAATGCAGAGCCTGAGACATAATTCAAAATGTCACATGTAATTTGCATAATTGAACAAAATATGAAAACTTGCACAAGTTATTCAATTCACCTATTTATTCAAGAGTTTAAAATTATTTAGCCAATGGACACAACACTATGACTACATAAACATTTTGCATGTTAACATAAATAAAACCACTTAAATATAACTTGTGTGTTAATGTATAAAAACAAAAATGAGATACTCTGTCAGCATTTCCTTTCTTTCTATTGTGATTTCTCCCTATTATCAATTATCAAACTCTAAATTATCAATCATCTGAGTAATAACTAGACGATTACTTCTTAAATAAAAATTAAGCTTTTTAATTTTCCTTAAGGTCATAATAAACATTAATTATTGTCATTATAACTTACTTTAAATGATTATTTAACTTATTTAAATACTATTTCTACCTTTTTAAAATTGAGCTATAATTTATGTAAAATAAAATTCTCAGATTTTAAGTGTATAGTTCAATATATTTTGACAAATTACACATCAGTGTAACTACCACTTCAATTAAGATGGAGAAGATTTTCATTACCACCCATATTCTTTTCTTAAAGGTACACAAAATAGTGATGCAGCTTATGATTAATGGTATCTCAGAGGTGATTATAAATGGTAGTAATATATATACATATAAAACAATCAAAAATGGAAAACTAGCACAACCAAACCTCTCAGAGCTGCTTTGGTAAAACCAGCTGCTCTCACTGCTGTCATAGGTCGAGTAACTCCATCCTTAAAAGAATAAGAATCATGTATTTAAAAAGTATTCTTAAATAGTAGCTACCTCTTAGCTACACTTTTGCCCAATTTTAACATGGATTTTAAATCACTATCTGCTTATTTTTTACCTCTGCCTCCTCATGTATCAGCCCTGCTTTATTTTCCCTTCTCCGTATAAAATTTCAATTCCTTGATCTAATTGGGCTCATTCTCAGTTTGAAAAGGAAAACGTGATTAGCTTCTTAGCTGGCTACACCCCTAGTCTTGGTTGGTTTTTCTATAAGCCCGAGAGAAACCACAGAAAACTGTCATAAATGCAGGCACAGGAAAAACAGATCCCAAAGAAAGTCATTTGAGAAGACTCTCAGTCCTATGCCCACTCCCCAATGGAACTTCATTTTGAGACCTCAGTAAATAAATCCAAAGAAATCTTGCAATCAGAGATTTAGAACAGTCCAAACTTTAGCCCACAATTTCAAGAATCAAGGTCACTACACAGGTAACAATTTCTTTGACATTTTAAAAGAATATTCATAATTTTAAAAATGCCACTTTGGTCATAATGTTTAATTGTCATAAGAAAGGGACACATAAGAACAATCGCACCACAGAGATACCTGGATAGCTCCTGTCATTGGTCTTCCCATTGATGATGCCAGGGATGTCTTGGACTAGTAAACAGAAAGCCAAGTTAAAACAATTTCTAAAAATATTTACATTTAATTTTACAAACCAGTTTTAAAAGTTTTATTCATAGCATTATCATTCAATCGGTAGGTAAGTTTAAACATAGTTTTCTCCATTTATCATCTGATAAAACAATAAAGTTCTCAAATGGGGCTCAGCAAACTACAACCCCCAGTCTCTGTAAATAAAGTTTTACTGGAACACAGCCACGCCCATTCCTTACACATTTTCTCCAGCTGTTTTTGCATTACAACTGCAGACTTGAGAAGTTATAACAAGAGACTTGCAAAACCTAAAGACTAGAATATCTGGCCTCTCACAGAAAAAGTGTGCTGACTCCTGCTCTAAAACACCACAAAAAATGAAATTTATGAATAACACAGGCTCAAGCTGATTTTAAAAAGCATGTTTCATATGATACAAAGTTAAATTACATTAACTACAAGGCTACTTTCCTTGCTCACATAAAGGGACATTATGAAGGCAAGTGCCCTGCACCTATAGGTTCTAAAGCTATTTTCTGACCCCTAAGAAAATATTATCATAAGGTCAGGAAATGCTATTCCATCTCATTCTTCCATTTTTCTCCCACTCCTCCATTGTTTCGTGTAAGCAAAACATCTAAATTGTAGGTAATATGGGCAAGAGTAAAAGGTTTATTACTCTTACATATTTTATATAGCAACTTTCCTCCAAAGATCTCTAATATAAGCAAGATCCAAATATATGCCTCTGAAACACTTCTCTTAAGTTTTAGTTTTTCATTTATTAATAAGTTTTTAACAATTGTAAGCACTATTACATTTATTCAACACCTAACTTCACACAAAATATATAAATGAAATACACATGAAAACTGGTTCTATTGTGTCAAAAATGAAAGGAAGTTAATCAACAAACACAAGGCTTACAAATGGAAAAACGTAATAAAATTTTTTCTAATATATTGACAAATCAAAGCAACAAGGGAAAAAGCTCAAAACTTTTAAATCAAATTAGATTTTTATTAAATTTGTAACTATCAAATGAAAATATCAGGGTTATGGGCTGAAAGCCAAAATTATTTAGAACTACCTAATGTACTTATGTATGAGAAAAATCTTAATATTTTCAGCTTAAGAAAACCTACCCCATATCCAGTAGCTATAGGTCTAGTAACTGCCGTGCTTGGTATTTTAGCAGTTATCTTGGGGAGGGAAAAAAACACAGTTAATAGAATTCAGATTTAACTATATAATAGAAAATTGGAAAAGAAATAGAAAATATAGATTCATTGATAAGGAAATATTTATTTAATATTTAGAATAATTTCTTTTATTTATTTATTTTTTAAGATTTATTTATTTATTTATCCCTGCCCTTGCTGCTTGTGTTTGCTGTGTCCATTCGCTGTGTGTTTCTTCTGTGTCTGCTTATCTCCCCCTTGCTGTGAGGTCCTGCTGCATCAGCCCACCGCGCCGTGCGGGCCGGCCTGCCCTCACAAGGAGGTCCCAGGAAGTGAACCCGGGGCCTCCCATATGGTAAACGGGAGCTCTATCAATTGAGCCACACCTGCTTCCCAATTTCTTTTAAATTACTCTAAATATTAGAAAGCTAAGGTATTTTAAGTATTAAGGAGACTCATTCTGGAATTCATTTTAAGGAGAAAAGGGACTTGAGAAAGACCTGAGGTGCCAATAAGAAATATTAGTTTGTATGCTTGTATCTCTCAATTAACTCATTAAACATTTATTGCATGCTGACTACTTCCAGCCACTAGGCCAAACAGACAAAATCTGGAGTCGAAGAAACTGAGTTTGAATCTCCCTCTACTAGCTGTGTTTACTTAAATTCTTTGAACCTAAACGTTCTCATCTTTAAAATAAAGATACAAAATTGTAGCTGGACTCAAATAAGATTCTGTCATTAAAATACCCTAAACATGTTAATTATTAGGCATATTTGTTTGAAGTGTTTGATAAAAATATCATTAGTGGAAGAGTTCTAATTCAGGCTATGGTAGACTAAGACCAGCTTAAACAGCTGGACACAAAAATATTTTCTAAAAAAATCAGTTTGAATATATTAGAGAGCCATCAAGGTAATAAAGAATTGCAAAGTCCCAAGATAAGGAAGAGAAGAGAAGTCCAAAGAAGTGAGCCCGCATTTAGGCCTGCTTTTCTCCCAGAGACATCTGTCATTCCAAAGTCATGGCTGAGAAACTGAGCATAGCTTTTAACTGACTCACAGGTCTCTAATAAAAATCAGAGTTGAGTACCTGCCAAGGAGGCAGCCTTGGCAATCCTCCAGGCTTTAGACTGGCATCTCAAAAGGCTACATGCTAAGATTGAAATGTAAATTAGAAGTATACCAGCCCTCACAAGGGCTGAAGCCCAATATAGAATGATCCCAAACTCAAACAGATCAAGACAATCTGGGATTCCTAGTGCTTCCAGTGCCCTCAAGCAAAAGTAAATTTTCTCTGGTGAACGATAAGATCATCTAGAGCTGTACTGTCCAACAGAACTTTCTGCAATGAAGGAAGGAAATGAAGGAAACATCCTGTCAAATAAGGTAGTCATTAGCCACATTTAGCTGCTGAACATTAGATATGTGGCTAGTGCAACAAGGATCTGAATTTTTTATTTTATTTTAAATCATTTAAATGTAAATAGCTACATGTAGCTAGTAACTACCACATTGGACAGCAGATCTAGAGCCTTACATTATCTCTACAATTTTTCATTTACCATGTCTGGCGTTCAATCGAAAACAACCAGACTTATGAGGAAACAAGACCACCTAACCAAAAACTGAAAGAATCAAAAGACAATGGAGGCAGCAGATGTAGCTCAAGTGGTTGAGTGCCTGCTACTCACGTGTTGGGTTCAATCCCCAGTACCTCCTAAAAACAAAACAACAAAACAAATGAAAAAAAAAAAACAATTCTCATTGGGGAGTAGATGTAGCTCAGTGGTAGAGTACCTGCCTCCCATGTACAAGGTCCTAGTACCCCTTCCCTCACCCCCCCCACCCCGAAAAGACAATGATGGAAAGAATTCCAGAGGTAGGGTCCATACTAGGAAATATCAGACACTTTACCATATATGCTTATGTGCTCAATGAATAAAAAGCCAAGATTGACAATTTTTGAGAACTGGAAATTATATTTTAAAAAAGGAATAAATGGAAATTCTAGAACTGAAAAAATAGCTGAAAATAATTTAAAATTCTTGCATTGTCCAGGAAGTGGTAAAACGACTAATTTACATTAGATCTTGCTAAGTCAAAGAAGGGTGCTGCAATCATTAGGAAAGCACTAAAAGAATGGTTAAAGAATGTATACACTTTCAAGATAATAGAGGGGAGAGATGGAATAACAAGAAATAAACAAAGAAGGTAAGAAAAGAGAAAAAAGGGAACATAAAAAAGGTAACACAAACAAAAAGCAAATAGTAAGATGGTAGATTTAAACCAAGTCAGTAATTCCATTAAATGTAAATGGACTGAATATTTCACTAAAAAAATATGACATTCAGACAGTATAAAAAAGCAAAACCTAATTATATGCTGCCAATAAGAGACACACATTAAATATATGGATATGAATAGGTTGAAGGTAAAAGGAAAAGATATATCAAGGAAACACTAGTCAAAAGAAAGCCTGTGTAGCTATATTAAAATCAGGCAAAGTAGGTAAAAAGCATAACTAGAGATAAAGGGATATTTCATAACAATTAAAGGCTCAGTTTACCAGAAAAATATAACAATACTAAATATCTTTGCTTGAAATATATAAAGCAAAAACCTAAAAAGGAAATAAAGAAATCCACAATCATAGTGGGAGATGTGATCACACCTCTCTCATTAACAGAACTAAAAGACCCCCCCAAAAAAAATCAATAAAAATACAGAACACTTGAACAAAACAATGAACAAAGTTGAACTATTGACACATAACACTGTATCCATTAACTTCAGAACAGACACTCTTTTCAAAAGCAGTTGGAATATTAACAAATTTCAAATAATTGAAATCATACAGATTATGTTCCCTGACTTTAGATGAATAAAGCTTGAAATCAGTAACACAAAGATAACTAGAAAAATTTAATATGTTGGGAAATTAAGAAATATACTTCAAAATAATCCAGGAGTCAAAGATAAAATCACTATGGAAATTAGTAAATATTTTGAACTAAATGATAACGAAAATATCATTGGGGGAAAATACAGAAGAGAACAACTTTATGTCTTGACCTCTGTAATTCAAGTATCTGTGTTCTTAGAAATTCAACATATATTTATTTATGTTAAGTGAACTTTAATCATTGATTCCTTACCATATTAGAGTAAGGCATTTTCATTTTATACACACTGCAGAGAAAACCAATGCTTGATAAAGTTGGCTCTAGGTCTTAGAAAATATTCACCTTTAACAGTCACCTCTAAATTTATCTTCTAATCAGCTTCTTCTGATTGCCCCAAATAGAGGTAAATAACCTCTTTGCAGTCCCATAGGAATTTATACTTTTTTTTTTTTTTTTTACA
>JAQZBX010001752.1:0-59284 GCA_029593785.1 Cabassous unicinctus | reverse complement strand
CATTCAACAAAGGGTCAAGAGAGCTGCAGTATATCCCAGTTCTGTTACAGAAAGCTGTGAGACCTTTGGCTTCTCCAGGCTTCAGTTTCCTCATCCATAAAATGAAGATCTCTGAAATCACTTCTAGTCCTAAAGTTCTTTGAAGGATCAGCCTGGTAAAATTATCACCTGCTGTCTGATACCTGAAATCATTTAATTGAAGACAAAGTTCACTTATTTACTAAGCTCTTCAATAAAGATTTATGGAGCACCTATGTTAGGCAAATTGCACCTACAGAAGGAACAGAACAATGACTAAGACAGTGTGTCTCTTCAAAAAGTTTAGTCTAGTCACTATTCTAGTGGAAGAACTCAGAGTCTATGGTATTTCTTTCCATATTTAAGGTAAACTTAAAATTAAAATATAAGTTATAGAACCACACTGAATTTATTTACACCAAATGTGATAGGCAAGTTACTTGACAAATATTAAATGACTGGTATGAGATTCTTTTTCAAGTGATTTAATACTAATCATTTATTTTTGTTAAATAAGTATGCATGGCAGGAAGGAGAGGGAGAAAGAAACAAAGCGAGAGAAGATGACAGTAGAAAGACACTTCATCTAAAGAGGAGTTACTATATATCGGGGTTTCTCAACCTTGGCACTATTAACCTTTTGAGCTGGGTACTCTTTATTGTGTGGCTGTCCTGTGCATTGTAGGATGTTCAGAAGTATCTCCAGCCTCTTCACACTAGATGACAATAGCACCCATCCAAGTTATGACACCCAAAAATATCTTCAGATATTGCCAAATGTGTCCTGGAGGACAAATTGCTCCTGTTGAGAACCACTGCTGTACAGTATTGGGTAGGTGAAGAGAAGTAGTTTAAAAAAAAAAAGAAATATTAGGAATAGAACATTAGGGATAGAACTTTCCATACTTCACTATTTTACCTAGTGTCAACCTTGTTTATTTTCAACCACAAAAGGAGGATTATTGGCAGGCATCATGCACTGAAGAAGGCAGATATCTATGCTTTGCATGGCTTATAAAAAGTTTTATTAGTAATACTGAAAAAAAAAATCACTCCAGTAATTTATGTACTGGTGGAAGATTAATTAATGGAGGGTCATTAATTCAAAGGAGGAGTAATTTGCAAATTAAGCCCCAATGTTTTGAAGAATATTTATATAACTTTAAAAATCAGAAAGGCAAAAACGTTTTAAACAATGATGTTTTAGGTAAACCTATTCCAATGCCTTCTGTAAAAATAATATTTGTACTTGCAAAAGCATAAATAAATCCTTCCATCTAAAATGCTTTAAAATTCACTTACTGGAGGTCTTCTGCCATGACTAGTTCTCACAGCTTGCTGAAAAGCTGTATCGTTCTCCAAGTCCTAAAATGAAAAGGCAAACTTAACATTCAATGTGAAAGTGGGAATTAAAAAAAAAAGTTTATAGTTTCCTCTGTTTGGTATTTAAAGATCCTCTATAATTTCCTAAAATTTGTAAGGCTCCTTCCTCCTTTAGGAAGAGCAGTACTGATAATGTCAGTCAATCTGAAGGACCCCTTATTGGTTGCTGTTCAAAGAGATGTTGTCATGATGAGCAGCTAAAAAATCAAGTACACAAGGATATGGCCTTCTGCTTCTTTATTCCAAGTGGCTAAAGCAGTAAGATCAGAGAATTCTCTTTCATTCTCATTCTCCCTCTCCCTGTCTAATACCTGACAGGGACACTGGGACCACGGCTACTAGTCCTACCTGAGAAAGCCTCAGGAGGACAGACAAGGCCACATTCTCCACAAGCAGTGGGTAAACACTTTCTCTTGTTCCATTTCCTTTTGCCCAAGTGAATGGGGCCTTTCATCTCACTGGAGTGGTAAAGTCTGAGACTCAGATTGGAGTTTATGGGGAAGGAGACCACATAAGCCGCTAGGCAAATAGAGTACTCCTGGGAGTTCAGCCTACATTGCCATTTGGAAACAAAGCCTCAGTTAAAATAAAATGTTATTTTGCTTTGCTGATTCCTGACCTGCACTTTTATTCTCCCTCAGGAAATTTGAGGAAAAGAACATTAGTCAAGGCAGGATAGGTCTCCTGGACAAAATGCCATTTTCACACTCTCTCAAAAGCACCCCACTCTACCAACTGCCAATCTTCTAACCAGCCGTCATTTCCTCCTACCTATTCCCCAACACACAATCTTACTCTAATCCTTCATACACTTATGACCAATTCTCATACCCTCCTCTCTGATTTACTTCAATCTATTTCACACAAATATATACTTGATTATTAAAAGATAAATATAAATAAGGTTAAAAAAATGGAGTCACAAATCAACTTTTTAAAAATCTGCAGTTAATCAAAATAAAATGTTTTATATAATCAACATGTCAGTACAATGCACTTTAAAACATTATTTTTAATGTATAAGCATTCTTCTTTAATTTTTTATGTAAATAATCTTTACTACCTTATATATCAGCTACATAAAAGAAGTACACAATTTTCTGTCAGCCATAAAAAATGAGCAAAGTTTGGTATGAAGTGTAAAGCCAAAGAAAACCTTTAGCTAGATCTTTCAGCATAATTATACTTCTGTTTGGGCAGATCTTTTGGTAAAGGGGAGTCTTCTAATATTCCTAAACTACTAAGGAAATCTGATTTAACTGGCTCAACAAATTTTAACTAAATGACAAACTAAAAAGAATTGTCAATAAATTCTCCAATTACAAACACTAAACTGATATAACTTTTATGATTTCTCCCTTCTTTGTGATGTGATTAACAATTGGAATAATTTAGGAATATCTTAAACCAGGGGTTCTTAACAAGAGGTCTGTGAATTTGAATTGAAATTCAAAAAAACATTATTCTTCTGGGGACGGTTGGTGCGAGTGTGATATATTTATTAAATAAGGCACAGTATAGTGTGGACTTAGCAAGCGGTCCGTGGTTTTCACCTGACTGGCAAAGGGGTCCGTGGAACAAAAAAAGGTTAAGAACCACTATCTTAAACTGTTTCAATTAATTCAGTTATACATGGAACTTGTTAGTATTTCAATTAATTAAGATTTTAAAAACCCATGGATAAACCAAATATCATTTTTATTTTACTGTAAATTTATTTTTGTCTTGACCCCTGTAATGCTGAAGTGAATGCTGGGAACATTCACTTCAAATTAAATAATGAAGTCACACTGTGATGATCTAATTGAGGTGTAAGGAAGTTTCTCTAGAGCTTTAAAATAATCATACTCATGATTTATTAATTCCACTTCTGGGAATCTATTCAAGGAAATGTTTGATCAAAATACAGAAAATTATTTTTGCATAAGGTTTTTCATTGCAAGGTTATTTACAACAGCAGACAACTGGAAATAAATATTTTATGATGAGAAAATGGTTCTAACTAACTGTACATATGTTTGGTACTATGCAGCCATTAAAATTATATTTAAACTTGTAATATCTTGAGACACTGCTTACAATGTATTTGAATGTAAGAGCAAACAGAAAAGTAAATGTTAGTTCAATCTCAAATAAGTTAAAAGAGAAAAAAATTGTATATGTATGCATGAAGGAAAGACAAAGCAACCAAAGGTTGATAGTGATTATTCTGAGTATTAGGATTATGGGCAATTTTGTTTTTCAACGTGAGTATGTAGTATTTTTATAACAGGGAGAAAGGTGAGGTTTAGTTTATACTAACTTAGGAAAATGCTTATGTTATTATGTAAATTTTGTTTGTTTGTTTTGTCTGTTTATTTTCATTTTTTATGTAAATTTTTAAAAGGCAGACTTTATAATCATATCTGTGTGTGTACGTGTGCAGAGGGAGTGAGGAAAACACCTGAGTACATTAAAACACTAAAGAATACAGCAAAATGTCAGGCAATGTATCCAATATTGATGATCTATGGTGACAGGGTTTATGTATTTCTTTTTTTTTCCTTCTGATTTTCTGTACTTCTAAATTTTCCATAATGATCAGTATCTCCTAGGTCTTTCTTTCATATAGAATAAGTGAATTTTTTTTTCTTTCTTTTCCTTGTTTTCTTTCTAGGTTGTTCATATTACTCTGGGGGGGGCAGGGAAACACTTCAAAAATAACTAAAAAATAACACTTCACTCTAGAACAGAATGAAGTTTCCTAAATTATTTTACAGTACTATAAACGCTAATATTTGATTCTCATACAGTGGCAAGTAAACTAACACTGATATCCATCATCCTTATTTTTTCCCCACTCTAGTTAAAGATATCTTTATAAAGAGATATTGTTTTTGTTTTTTACATTTGAAAACTGTAATCCTCAAAAGAGATGTAAAGATTTAAAATACCCAAACATAATTAGCAATTTCATCATTTAAAATTACTTTACCACTAAATATTAAGAGATACAGATGTACTGACATAAATGGATATTCAAAAATTACCTAGAGATATACACATATTTGCATAGGGAGTACTATAAGTTAATGGCTTACTCCAGGTGGTGAAAGTTTCTATCATTTTACTTTTTCTTTATACTTATCTCTACTTCCTAATTTTTCTACAGAACACTCAAATAAGTTAATTAAAAGAAGAAAAACTTAAAAAAGGAGATTTAGGAACTTCGGGTGATCTAAGTCTTTTGATTTACACATTTAGATAGTTAGTGCTGAAGAATACAAGGGCATAATTCATCTTAATTAGTTTCCGTGACTCTCCTCATGATCTTTCCATTTGCTGCAATTTTGATCACCGGTGGGAATTAGTGAGCCTGCAGTAATAGTACTTTTCTAGGCTTTTGAATGAGCATATTTAATCAAAAGCATATTAAAAGACCTTTCAAATCCAAACTCTTCATCATGAATCTGTTTAACACAGACAAATGTGAAAAACAACCTCCCCCCGCCTTTTTTTACCTCAGTATCATAGGTTGGATTGTAGTCATTATAACCAGAATAAAGATCATCTTCATCTGTCTCTGGAGCCAGGTGCACATTTTGCATCATTTGTTCCTATGAAAAATTGGCAGTATAAATACATTCTTGGTATAAGAAATAATTCTTAATTCAAATAAAGCATAACTATTTAACTACCTTTTTGGTCACATTTATCCATACATATTCTTATGGTTTACACTTTTTTTCACATCAAATTAAAAACTAGGCATCAAAACATTAATTCATTCCGCATTTATTACGCAAATTATACAGATTGAAAGAGCAGTGACACACACTCGAGTGGTATACATACAGTTGATTATCCTTATTATCAAGGAACTTAGTATAAAGTGCAGAAGAAAGATATGCAATAATCAATTAAAATGCAAGGCAGAAATCAGAATGGGATACCTCTACTACCTCACCAGAGTGGCTACTATTTAAAAAACCAACTACAGCAAATGTCAGCAGAGCGCTCATACATTGGGGTGAGATTACAACTTTGGAAAAAGGTCTGGCAGGTTCATAAAACTAAGACATACCTGTTATATGGCCCAGCAATTCCACTCCTAAGTATTTACCCGAGAAATAAAAACATATGTCTATAAAAAAAATTCCTACACAAATGATCATAGCAGCTTTACTCATAATAGTAAAAAATTAGAAACAGAATAATATGTCCATCAAGAGAACTGATAAGTAAAATGTTTCATATTTACACAATGGAATACTATTCAGCAATAAAAAAGAATGCATTGATGATATATGTAACAAGGAACAATCTCACTTATGCCAAGTTAAAGAAGCCTTACGTTCTACATTATTTCATTTATATGAAGCTCTAAAGCAGGCAAAACTAATTTAAGATAGAAAACAACCAGAAGAGTGGTTGCTTCTTGCAAGTGGAAGACAGGGACTGAATGGCAAATGCATAAGGAAATTTTCTGTGGTGGTGGTAAAATTCTATAGCTTGACAGGTGGGTTGGGTTACACAGGTGTATGCATTTGTGAAAACTCAGGAAGTGCATACTCGAGATTTGTGCTTTTCAATGTTGGTAAATTTTAGCTCAAAAGAAAAAACTGTAAACAAACATTGAACTCTAATTTGCATGGTGAAGTATTTAAGAGGAAGTGTAATATATATGTAAGTTAGTTGAAATGCATAAAAATAAGATGGATTGATAGATGGACAGAGGGATGGATAAAAGGATAGGTATATAATAAAGCAAGTATAGTAAAATGCTAATCATAGAATCCAGGTAACAGATCTGATGCTCACTGTAAAACTCTTTTGACTTTGCTGGACATCTGAAATTTTTCATAATAAAATATTGAGAAAAATACAAGGCAATAAATTAGATGTCAAAGCAAAGTAAAATAGAATCATGGGAGAAATGTAATTCATAATTACGAGAGAATCAGGGAAGGCCTCTCAGGGGAGTCTCATTCAAATAAGTCAACATATTAGGCAATTTTGGGGGGGAAGGAGAGCTAGTTACCCAAGAAATTTAGAATTTCTATTAAACTACTTCACATATCTTAAAACATATTTTCTTAAAGCTTGTACGATTTTAAATAAGTAAATTCCTAAGAAAATTTCATCTGAATCATATTGCTCAGTATAACAGCAATTATTTCCTTGGGGTTTCTCATGACTTCTTAAAATTAATTTTTTAATTGAGGTATAATTCACATACCATAAATTCACTCTTTTGAATTATATAATGCAATGGTTTTTAGTATTTTCAAAGTTGCGCAACAATCACCATCATTAGTTTTAGAATATATACATCACTACAAAAAGTAACCCTATCCTACTAGTAGTTGCTCTCTATTGTCCCCTAAACCTCTCCCAGCCCTAGGCAATTGCTAGTATATTTTCTGCCTCTGTGGATTTGCCTATTCTGGACATTTCATATAAATGGAATCATATCATGTGTTTTCTTTTGTGATTGGCCTTTTTTTCTTAGCATAATGTTTTCAAGATTCATCCAATTTGTAGTATCAGTACTTCATTCCTTTTTATAGCCAAATAATTGTCCATTGTATGGATATACCACATTTTGTTTATCCAGTCATCAGTTGATGGACACGGGTCACTTCCACTTTTGGGCTATAATAATGCAAGCTTTTGTGTGGACATATTTTTAATTTTTAAACAATAAATGCTTATTTATAACAAAAATTAAAACTTTTTTATATTAAAATTAAAGAAATACATTGGATAATAGTTGTAGTAAGGAATATGCTAAAAGTGGGAATAAAAGCTGTTTATCTCCCTTTGATTCCATCAACTCAGAAAAACTTAGCTGTAAACAAGCACAAGGATCATGCAATCTCTGACAATTAACACTGGGTAAACCACAATTGGTGTGTTCCATAAACAGCTTGCCAAGTATTTGTACAGGTTTATTGCAGCTACTGAGTAAATGGATTGACATGACTAGTTACGTCTTTGATGTGTACACCATTAAGAGGTCGGTAAGTCTTCTCATTTACTGGTAACTCCTCCAATTCATCTAGCACCTCTAGAAGATCTATTACCTTTCCAAATACTGTGTGCTTCATGTCCGAATGTGGCTGCTTGCCAGAGGTGATGAACTGGGATCTATTAGTGTTTGGGCCATTATTAGCCATGGGTACAGCACCTCTAACATTGTGATTTATATTAAGCAATAGTGTGCTAGCATGAAACCATGAGGTAGACAAAAACCAAAATCCCCATGATCTCTTCACACACACACTGGATTCTCACTAGTTTCTTTATCTTAAGATATTCAGTGTATTCATCCTCAAACTTCTTGCCCCAAATACTGTTATCTCCTCTTCCAGTACCTGTTGGATCCCCCTTTTGAACCATGAAAACCTTGATTCTCTATGAAATATACAGCCATTGTAGTAATTACTGGCACAAAGAACCAAGAAATTTTCACATGCTTTAGGTGTCCTCTCACAGAAACTTCTATCTTAATACCCCCCACATCTGTATGCAGTGTTACAGACATTCTTCTTCTTGATGGTTTCAGGAAGCACTTTTACTTAATTTCTCACAGTCCTCCAGAGAAAAGCTTGAAAACGAGTCTCTGGAACATTTTGGCAATGGAAGGGAGCTCTACTGAAAAGTACTTGGACAAGAAGCATAAATCAGGAATAAACCAGCCACTTGCAGAAGTGCCTTGGGTTCAGCTGTAAAATGGTGTGGGCCATTTTTGTTTACATTGGGTTCATACCTCAGAGAACTGCTGGGTCAAATGGTAAATCTATGTTTAATTTTTCGCTATATTCTTTTCCAAAGTGGCTGCACCATCTTACAATCCCACCAGCAATGCATACGGGTTCTGACTTCTCTACATCCTTAACACTTGTTAGTATCTGACTTTTTAGTTATAGTCATCCTGGTGAGTGTGAAGTGATATCCCATTCCAGTTTTTTTTGCATTTACCTGATGACTAATGGTGTTGAGCATTTTTTCATGTATTTATTTGCTATTTGTATATCTTCTTTGGACAAATGTCTATGCAGATCCTTTGTCCATATTTAAATTGGGTTATTTGTCTTTTTATTGTTGAGTTGTAGAAGTTCTTTGTATATTCTAGATACAAGTCCCTTATCAGATATATGATTTGCAAATATTTTCTCCACTCTACCCATTGTCTTTTCTCTTTCTTGACAGTGTCCCTTGAAGCAAAAAGTTTTTTATTTTGACAACATTCAATTTATATATTTTTTTCTTTGGTTGCTTGTTCTTTTGGTGTCATCTAATAAATTACTGCCTAATCCAAGGTCAAGATTTGCAACTATGTTTTCATCACAGAGTTTTATAGTTTAAACTCTTATATTTAGGCCTTTGATCTACCTTGAGTTAACTTCTCATTACATTTTGAAGATGAAAATTCACTACCATGAGGTCAAATATCAATCACACTGAAACTGGTCATTCCAAAATACCTATTTTAACTTAGGCTAACAGGTATTAGTGGCTGAACCAACATTAGAACTCAGGTTTCCCGGATTCTCAAAACTGTTTCAAAAGCAGTTTCTTCACACAAGATTCTCATGTTGAAATAATCTGGGGACAATACCACCTCAATATAAATTAAATGCCAATAAAACCTTTTCTAAAATGTGAATGTTATTTGTTTTTATGATATTCTTGTAATGATTACCATGGACAGTCTATTTCCAAGATGCCTACCATAGTTCTCACAATTAGAAAATCAGCCTGGTAATAGAAATAGTGGAATTTTAGGTCTAGAATGAATCTTGAAAAACTGCGCTTCATGTTTTTGGAATGTTTTCCATCATTGTGAGATGTGCTTTACGCATTCTGCTGTGTACTTTTACATTTCACTCCTGACTAAACTTTTCATTAGAAAAATTTCAAAAGCTGTATATAACAAAGAGAAATGTTCAACGTATCTGCTGTAAAATTCAAGAGCTAGTGAAACGGTTTGATTTGGTTTCGAATTTCCCTGTTAGCTTGTGACCAAGCGGAACAGAACTATCTATCCCTATTAAGAGGAGCAATAAAAACTTGTTGACTATGGAAATAAATGTTTGAGAATCAACGTCCACGTTTCAGAGTTGACAAGTGTGGGCACCTAAGGGTCAAATTCTGATGGAAGTGGATGGGAAGGAGGTGGCGGTGGAAGCCAGAGTCCATTCGCAGGCACTCTACAAAGCCCCACAAGGCCAGGCCGCCCCCAAAGGAGGTACGCTGGCAGCAAGGAGGCCGCAAAGAGGTGGGCAGCGGGGACCAAGCGGGAGAGCCCGCTGAGGGGGTGCGGGAGAGGGAGGGCGGTGCAGGGGGAAGGGCGGCCCTCCCAAAAGTGCGCTGTGGAGGACGGCCCCCCACCCACCACGAGGCCCGGCGGACAGAGGAGGAGTCGGCGTTCCACACTCAGCCAGTCGGGAAGGGCGGCGAGGTGGACGCGGCGCAGCCAGTGGCCCGCACACTGTTAGCGCCCTCGGCCCCCCCGGCCTTCTCCTACCTCACGCTGCGGGGAGCCAGCAGTAAGGCGGAGGCGAGACACGGCCTCTGAAAACGCAAATCTACCTCCCGGACCTTGCAAGCCACTCGGCAGTGCCTGAGCCGTTGCCAAGCACGGAATCCAAGGAAGCCGCTCCCACAGTGCTCCGCGCGGAGGGGGCGGGGTGGGCGGAGAGTGGGGCGGAGCCGCCTGAGAAGGCGCGGAGCGGGCGGGGCGAGAGGCCTGTGTGGAGACGCGGAAGTGGAGGGCTGGGGGCCGCTGGAGGGTTAGGGAAGAAGGAGCTGGCGAGTGGACTGTACGTGTGAGGAGGGGCCAGAGGGCTATGGAGAGGGACTCCGAGGGGTCCCGAGGGAGCCTGTTAGAAATCCTAGTGAAAGCATCCAGAAAGCACATTACCTTGGTTACTGTAAAAATATATCCCGTAGCCGCCACACTGATCTTGAAAGCCTTAGATGCTAGTTTTGCGTGTAATCTTAACTTCCCTCTGGTCACCCGATAAAAGTATTCTCTAGATGTTAACTGTGTGGGAAGCCTCGCTTTTTCTTCACTCCCTCCTCCCACCTGCGTTATGAATTCCCTCGGCACCGTGGGCACACCTTTATCATAGCTCTCATGTATTCTTGTCTGCCTTCCCTTCTAGATCATGAGTGGGTCTGAAACTCGTTCCCAAGCACCTAGATCCTGGTTCATAGTAAAGCTTAATACTAGATGAATAAATAAATGAGGAATTAAATTCGTAATTGCTTAATTTCTCAATAGAATAAAGGAGGAATTAAATTCATAATTGCTTAATTTCTCAATAAGTTGTGCTTTGGGGGAAACTGAGGGAGTCTACAAACAAAAGTAATGTTTTTTTTTTTAATTATCTGTTGACAATTCTCTGCAGGCCTCTAGTTCTTGTGAGCAGAGACACTGACAGCCTTTGTTCTGGATAACCTTTGCAAGGATGTCTGTATAGCAAACAGCCTTGGAAGAAAAAGATAGTTGTCGTCCCCTGGAGGAAGGCAGGTTTGTTGCTGTCCAGTATAATAAAGATAATGTCTCTCTCCAAGGTAAAATCTGGGTATGTTTGCTTGTAGCCCATTGTAAGAGACTGAGGCTTTCGAAGGTGTTTTCTGCCAACGTTCCTAAAATGTGTTAGAAAAATATTAGTGGCGAAGCGATTTTGAAGGAGAAAGTAAGTCTAATTTTGCACATTGTATATTTTCAGGTGCCTGTAAAATATACAAATAGAGATGTTGAGTAGGCAATTGTATATAAAAATGTAAATCTTGGAGAAGAAATCCAAGCTGGAGATACATATTCAGGACTTATTGACCACTAAAAGAGATGGATTTGAGGCTTGGTAGTGAGTGAGATTGCTTGGAGGGGAGGAGGATATAGAGGGAGAAGAAAGAGAGCCTAGAACTGAGCCTTAGGAAACTTAATATTTAAAGATTTTGTAGAAGAGGAGCACCTAATAATTGTTTTTAATGGTCAGAGATGTTGGAGCAAAACCAGGAAAGTGAAAGTAATGGGAACTAAGGGAAGAAAATGTGTCAAGAGGGAAGAAGTAGACAACCATGTTATTTGTTGAGGAGAAACCAAGTAAGTTGGCTCAAAGACATTTTACTGTATTTAGCAGTGTGAAAGTCACAGTTGATTTTGCAAGAGCTCTTTCAAGGAAACTGAGGGCATTAAAGCCTGATTGCACTCATTTGAGCAGAAAATAGAAGATGAAATAGTGACTGGATACTGCAACTCAAGAAATCGAATTGAGAATGGTTAGAAAGAGATAAGGCAGTAGTAGATGGAGAGGACTTTGAGGGTGCAAAGAGGGTTTTTTATCGCTGTATTTTTTAATATAGGAGGCTTTAGAACATGTTTGAATACTAATGAAAATAATCCAGTAGAAAGAGGTTAAAGATGTAGGAGAGATGGCTGAGAGTAAGGGGGGAAGGAGGAAGTTCCAAGGTTTGAGAAAAAAGGAGAAGGTATATATCTTAGTTTCTTAGGACTGCCATAGCAAAGAAATGCAAACCGGGTGGCTTGAAACAATGGAAATTTATTGTCTCATAGTTCTGGGGGCTAAAAGTCTAAAATCAAGGTGTTGGCAGGGCCATCCTCCCTCTGAAACGTGTAGGGAGCATCTTTCCTTGCCTCTTCCTAGCTTCTGGTGGTTTGCCAGCAATCCGTGGCATTCCCTGGCAGTTATAGCATGTCAGTCTCAGCCTCCATCTTCACATGGCATTCACCCCTCTCATCTGTCTCCAGATTTCCCTCTTATCAGTAAAAAAATGTCATATTGTATTAGAGCCCATCCTAACCAGTTTGGTCCCATTTTAACTAATTCCATCTGCAATGACCCTATTTCCAAATAAGGTTATATTCTGAGGTACTGGGTTTAGGACATCAGTATATCTTTTTGGGGGGCACAATTTAACTCAAACAGTATAGAATAAGCAGAGAGAAGGAGAGCACATTAACTAGAGAACTACAGTAACATTGCTTAGTATCTTTCACTGCTCAGTTGACACTGAAGATCATGACTTTATAGTGATGCTAATTTGCCCTGTTTTCTGGTACTCTTGTGGACCCATTTCCTCCAGCGGATCTCCATTAGATATGGATATGGAAAAGGCAGATGGTGAAATTAATCCAAGGCTGGAATTTGTTAGACCATTGCAAAAAAAAGGACAGAGGGGAAAGGGAGCTATTATGGTAGACATGAAGTTTAATAAAAATAAAAACACCGAAATGAATGGAGCTAATGAATAGGAAGAAAGTGGAAGAGTCAGACAAGAAGTACTGAGGCAGTTAGAGGTACAGTTGAAGTAGGGATACTTCAGCAGATTGGGAGATTAGGCTTTTTGAATTAGTGATTATGTAAGTGGTAGAGTTTTGAGGCGGTAACAAGATCCAAGGTTTGAGGACAGGTGTGATCTTGTGGAAGCTATCTGAGATGAGGAGACCAGGCTTTGAAATCACTGGGTTAAGTGGAGAGGCTTACTGTGAGCCAAGTGGCAAAGACTGAAGGGGAGTGAGGAGGAAGTTGGAAGAGGTGTGAAAGGAGTGTACCAGATGGCCCAAGATTCACAGAAGCAGAAGGTTTGCAAGAGGTTAGGAAATTGATGATCTGGAAGTGGTACTGGAAAGCAAGAGGAAATTACCAGCCCTACTTTCTGATCTGAGGCTCCTGAGCTGTGAGAGAATAAATAACCTTTGCCTGAGAGGGCTTCAAGGGATGCAGCATCCTTGGAGGACAGCCAGTTTTCTATTAAAGCAGAGGTTGAGAGATCGGGCAAAGTGGAGGATATGGGGAATTTGCCAATCACAGGACAAGAATTCAGTGGGCCTCAGGAGGAGTTGGACCAGTGGGAAGACACACAGAGCAGCCAAGGTGAGGCTGCCAACTGGAGATGCGTGCACTTCGGGTGGTGACCAGAGAAAACAGGAATGGGAGAGGAGATGAGTTTCGACCTGATAGTCTCTCGGAGGGTCTGAGTGCATGGTTCTACTAGAATTCAGCATGGCCTGGAAGGGAGGCTAGTGGTTATGACAAGGGGCAAGGCGGTCCCTTTGTTCATAGTCAGCTGGTGATGGTAGCTGCAGGTCATTGGCAGTGGCTGCAGCCAAGAAGTAGTGAGCCTGGCCTTGTGGGCTTGATTCCAGGAAGGGAGGGGGGGCATGACCAGGATGGTATTCTACAAGGCGCTGTTGTTCTCCTCGTTTCAGGGTCCACATTCTTAAAGGGTTCGGCTGTCTGCAGTTCATCAATAATTCTACCCAACCTGCTAACTTGCTCCCCCATCATTCTGTCTCTCTCCAATCCGTCTCGTACCCAGAGAGTCTAGGCAGCCATCTTCTCTTGCCTGTACTGTTACCACAGCTGCCTAGTTCTCACAGCTGCCTCTTTACTCTTAAGTCTTCCATCAATCTCTTCTCCACACTGTTGCCAGAGGTATCACCATTAAGTGAAAACCTGACCACATTATTGCCCACTCTCTCCTCCCACTCTGCCTTGACCTCTGCTCAAAATCTAAACTCTATGATGTGGCTTACAAGGTCCTTCACAGTCTGACCCTTGCTGCATTACTCAGGATTCTTTGTTGCAGCCGTGAAAAACCAATTCTTCCTATCTTAAGCAGAAAAGGAAAATTTTGGAAGGATACCAGGTAGCTGACTTCACAGAATTGTCAGAGAGGCTAAAGAACTAAGCCGGGAGAAACAAAGGAAGTTTAGGTAGCTAAGGCACAACCAAAATCAAAGCAGAGGACAGATGAATGAATAAACAAAATGTGGTGTGCAGACACAATAGAGTATTATTCAGCCATAAAAAGGAATGAAGTTCTGATACATTCTACAACATGTGAACCCTGGAAACCTTATGCTATGTGAAATAAGCCAGACACAAAAGGACAAAGATTGTCTTTTCATGCACTTACATGAAATATCTAGAATAAGACAATTCATAGAGACGGAAAGTAGATGAGAGGTTACCAGGGGCTGGAGAGAGGGGGAATGGGGAATTACTGCTTAAAAGGTACAGAGTTTCTGTTTGGGGTGATGAAAAGTTTTGGGAATAAATGCTGGTGATGGTAGCACAACATTGTAAATTGTACACATAAAAATGGTTAAAATGAGAGATTTTATGTTATATATATATATATTACCACAATTTAAAAAGAAAAGAAAGGACCTCAGGAGCGATCTGATTAGTTATTGCAACCAATCCTCCCAGTTTGTCTAGGTCTGAGGGGATTCTCGGGACCTGGAAACCCAGAACAAACAGAACAGGCTTGTCACCCTACTTAGGAGGCTGCTGTAGGCGCTTTCTCCACTTGAATGGCACCATCTTGCCACTAGACACTTGTTGCCACAAACTGGACTCAGTTGCTTCTGGGCACTTTCTGCTTACCACTAGACATGGGGGTCCACGGAGCCCTCGTGAATACCTCTGGCTGCTGAGCCTCCCTTCCAGAGCCAGAGTCCCAGGTGGAGGAGTGCTAGTTGGCTGAGTTTAGGTCCTGTGCCTGTGTTCTAGCTTCCGGAGAGCTCAGAGACAGAGTATCTGCTCCTCTTAGGCTTCCTCCCACCTACTTTGGGATTCTCTTAACACAGAAAGGGTGTTGAGCTGTTGGACAGCCGAAAATGATAAATGTCCACGCCATCTCCCCTCCTTTTCCTCCTCTCATCCGCCCACATGTCCCAGCCAGACTGAAGTTTCACACCCTACAGGGTACCGTGATCTCTCTCACCTCTTGGCCTTCACACATGGATTCTCTTTTCCTAAAATCGTCTTTCCTGAGGTCCTCTTAGCCTGACCACCCCTTTCTCGAGGAGGCCTTCCCTAAGCCCTGGTTACTACATTTGTTCTAGGCTATATGTTTCTATGGCATGTTGTCCTTCCACCATCATAGCACATACACAGATTTACAATTACTGTTTATCCATATAAATGTACCCAAGTACACCACATGCTCTAGATTTGTCTCCGTTCAGTGCAGAGACAGTATGTGTGCTGTTTACCACTGGATTCCCAACACCTCGCATGCCAAAAACCTGAGTCTATCTAATAAGTAATTTATTAGGCATGGTTTAAACCTTTCACTTATTCGGCCCAGAAAAATAACTATGAAATGCAGTGACTGCCTATTAAATATTTTAAACTATCCTGGCACTTTTTGCCCTCAGATTAGCCTGAAAACAGAGTGAAATCTTTTTTCCTCCTTTTTCAGATAACAGACCTATTCTTTCCTGGGGCTAATGACATGATTAGTAAAACTTATAATCCTTTTTATACTTATTTGGAGGATAATCATCACTCAATGTTGTGAAAACACTATCACTAAATTCTACACCCTATTTCTCTTTCACTGTTTGTATCACACAACTGCAAGCTCTACTGACCATCTGGTGTCTTATCAGGGGCTCTTTTCCTGTTGAAATGTGTAGGAGAGTGAGTTAGCCTACCTTTGCATTTCTATATCAAGTGTACTGTGCTCTCTCTCTTCAGGAGTACCCTAAGTGAAATTTGTGTTCCTTTTATATCAAAAACACTGTTTTTTCAACTGGTACACATTAAGTCCAGAGAAATCAATATCACTGCCTTTGGAGAGGAGCTTTGGTTCCCAAACTGTGAATAGACAATTATTATCACACGTTAACCAAAGTATCATACTTTGTGCTCAGGCTTGCAAGATTTCTTACTTGCAAGTTACAAATTAACTTTAACCTGCCAATAATGTCAATCTGTTCTAAAATAAATGGACATTGGACTGTAAATTACCCTGATGAGAGGGTCCTGTATCTATTAACATCATTAAACCACAGCCATTAACAAGTTGAGATTAATATGTAATATATAAATTGGCATGAGGTATTTCAAACTGTACCCATACTACCGCATGTCCCAATGGTAGCATAGGAAATAAATAAAGCACAGTTTTCTCTAAGGAATTCTCATTTTCAGCTAGGGGAGTACTCGATGAAGTCCAACCATTAAATGCTTGCCAAAGAGGAATTTGTCAAGATAGATAATGACTAAGCACCACGCTTGACTTTTTTTTTTTTTTAAGTAGGTACTGGGGATTGAACCTGGGACCTCATACTGGTAAAGTAGGCTCTCAATCACTGAGCTACACCCACTCCATCACACATGACTTTTAAAGGATGAAAAAGCAAGCTCTATGGCCTTCTAATGGTAAAGTAGCCCAACTCAAAGGTACATATAAAAAATAAATATGCAAATATTCTCGCTATCTTGATTTTGTGATAATCAGGGTAGGCTAAACATTCGCTATATTAGAAACCATGCATGTGTCCCCAGACCTAGTTTTTTTCCCTAGGTCTGGTTTTTAGAATGCTGGTGATAAACTAAGCCTGATTTATTATATGACCATCCTGTATGGGGAAAGACTGTAACTTTGGGTATCTTTGGTCAACCTTAAGAGATATAGCAGGGGTGCAGATGTGGCTCAGGTGGTTAGGCATCCATCTCCCATATGGAGGGACCTGGGTTGGATCCCCGGGACCTCCTGGTAAAAATTTAAAAAAGAAAAATATAGAAAGCACAAGGGTCAGCAGGCCCCATGCGCGGGTACGCGCCAGGCCCTGTGCGTGGGTACGCCGCCAGGCCCGCTAGCCATGCAGCAAGATGATGATGTAATAGGAGAGTGACACAAGGGAGAGCCAAGATGAGACGCACAGGAAAACCAGGAACTAAGGTGGCGCAGGTGGTAGTAGGAAGCCTCTCTCCCACATCGGAGGTTCCGAGGATCGAATCCCAGTGAAGACAGGAGGAGAAGGATGAGAAGAGAGGGCAGGAAACAGACACAGAGAGTGGCCCAGCGAATGGACACAGAAACAGCAAAAACGGGGGAGTGGGGGTAAAAATGGATAAAATAAAATAAATAAATAAATAAATCCTTAAAAAAATGTATAGGGAAGGAAGATTCGGAACTATAGTAATACTTTGGTGATGCTCTTTCATGATTTGTTAACAAATTTTTCACAACAATGCAGGATATTTGTGGCAGGGTGATGTATGGGAGCCCTGTATGATGTTATGCATGTTTGTTTTGTAAGATCACGATGTCTGCTGAACACTTATAGTTTATGTATGTTCATGTATGGATGATATACTTCAATAAATTGTTTAAAAAAATAACTAAAGGTATTGGCGACAATATCACTCAAGTATACTAGTCCTACAATCAATTAAAAAGTATCTATTTGCTTTTGCCTCTTCTTTCTTTTTTCAATCTTGATTTCTTTTGTCCTGGATCACTCTTTCTACTTTAATCCAGTTCTAAAATGCTACAATCATGCTCCTAAACTTATTACTGCTGAAAATTCTTAATGTTTACAATAGAGAAGAGCCTAATAATTGAGTTGATTTGCATAAACATCTACAACGCTTCACATATCTATCACAACTCTTCCATTTTCTTTTTATTATCTCCCCCAAAGTTCTATTTTTTCAGTTAAAAAATATTAACCGAAAAATCGTTAACTGTGGATTTCAGAGGGATTTTTAACAACTGTGTTGAGTTTAACACTTTCTAGGTATAAGCAAAACTTCAGTTTCTATTTCTACTGAACTTGCCATGATTTTGCAGCTGTTTACTCAGTCTGCATTCAAAGCTCTCTGTAGGCAGGGCCCCACCTGTCTTTCTAACCTAATTTTCTGTTAAGGAGAATTAAAGACTCTGGAAGCAAAGATGAAGTTCTGAGGAAAGGTTTACTACCAAGCAAGGAACCTGACCCAAACTAGAGGTTATGCTCTGGGGGTGAGACTCCAGGGAGGGAACCAAGTCTACATCAACAAGGCAGAATCTTCTCTAGGTAAAGTCTTCTATACCTAAAGAAGGCTGGTGATGTCTGGGCTAAGTAGCTAGGCATCGTGGAAGCATATTTCTGTGTTTTTTCCAGGAGGCAGTCTTCACTGTGGATGGGAAGTGCTCGTTTCAGGATTATGGTGCCCAGTAGTTATTTCAGAAGAAATCAAGTCTGCACTTCCATCTCTCAAGTCATCATTATTTCTACTATAATTATTATCATTGCAAAATCCTGGAGACAGGGGCTATGACTCTTTTATTTCTTGGCATCCTCCATGGAGCCAATCACAATTCCATGCACACAGTAAATTTGTACAGAACAAATTTTCTTTCTGGTGTTACCTTTTTCAAATGATAAAAAGAAAATGGTAAAGTTCTTAAAAATACTTGAACAAAAATTTTATGTATAAGGGGTTGTAGATAGCTTCAATAACATTTTGGACCTGCTCATTTTCTTACCCAGCTCACAAAGCTTACTTATACTGACTTCAAACTACATTTAGTAATTCAAGCTCACTTATATTGAGTTTAATAATAAATAATAGTCCTAATACTAATGATTAATAATTACTACATAATCATACAGATAATGATTATATAAACATATCAAATAATTATACTTAATAATATTAACAATTAATACCATATATTTGTTATATCAGTAATAATTGATAATGAAATATATTTCATTTAATAATTAAAACATCTTTATACCGAATCCAAGTTTCATTTAATAATTCAACCTCTTCTTTCCAATTTCATCTCCTCTGTGCCAGACTGTTTACATTTTTTTTTAGTATGGAGTTGTGCCCTATTCCTCTTATCTCTAGGTTAAGAGGAATAGGCTAATGATGCAGTAAACAAAGATCATGACTTTATCTCCCACAATTAAAAATAGTATTTCTAAGCTGAACTTGAAAAAATTCAATGGAGAAAAGGGAGAGCTAATTCGATATATATATATTTTTTAGCCTAACTAAAAAATGATGTCCATGAAGCTTGATGGACCACTGTGCTTCTCGAACATGTTCAGGGATTCGTGGCTTTATATCAAATATTATTTTATATTAACCCAAGTATGGATATTTAATAAAGTAGAATGCAAATTATTATATATTATTAAGAAAACACTCTAGGGGAATGGATGTAGCTCAAGTGGTTGAGTGCCTGCTTCCCATGTACGAGGTCCTGGGTTCAATCCCCGGTTTCTCTTAAAAAAAAAAAAAAAGAAAAGAAAACACTCTAAACATCAATGAACTGTTAAGTTTGGAGGAAGTCCCTTCCCTGACCCAAGGAGGGAAGTATGTTCATTGTCCTCTGCCATTGAAGTTCTTCTGTGGGAAGAACTGAGCAACATTGGCCACAGAGAAGTTACTTCCTAGGAGTTGGGGACTCTGGGCTCTAGCTCCAGCATTGCCACTGAACTGCTGTGAGACCTTGGGCAAGTCCCTTCCTCCTCTGTGGCTGTCTTGTTGTCTATAAAAGGAGGGCTTGGACTTGGCCTTTTTCAGCTCCAACTTCCTCTGAGTCTTTGATCTTATCTGACTTTTTTTTTTTTTTGCTTTTTAACAATGGAAGACAATTTATTATTATTATTAAAATTATCTCTCAACATTTCAACTCTTGGTAGAAATCAAAGGCAAAACATGCATTTTAAATTAGCATATAGTTAACTATCTCAATCACAGCAACCTCACATAACAAGATACACATCAAGAAGGAGCATAGGCATAGCATTTCTTACTCCAGTCTGTGAACACAGTGTGTCCGTGATATGTACATTGGACTCCTCTTAGCACAAGTCAGTCATTCCTGCTTTTTCTTCCCTGTGTTATGTGGCATTGTGGTTGGTTAAGAGTTACTGCAGGGAAGTGGATGTGGCCCAGGTGACTGGACTCCTGCCTATCACATGGGAGGTTGCTGGTTTGGGTCCCAGTGCCTCCTAGAGAAGACAGAGAGCTGGCGTGATGGGCAGGTGCGGCAAGCTGACACAATAAGAGACACAAGAAGAAAAAACATAATGAGAGACACAACAAAGCAGGGAGCAGGTGGCTCAAGAAATTAGACACCTGCCTCCCACATCAGAGGTCCCAAGTTTGGCTCCCAGTGCTTCCTAAAGAAACAAGGAAGATGAACAGACACAGCAAGTGAAAAACAACAAGGGGGTGGGGAGAAATAAATAAAATAAATCTTTTTTTTTTTTTTTAAAAGAGATTGCAGTGCTGTGGGAACCATGTGGAAATGGAAACTAGAAAACTAGAACTTTCAGAAGTGGGACAGGCATTGACACTTCTGAAATGTGAAGAGGAAGAACATCAAAGACAAATGCCCCAGGCTGGTCTTAGTAATAGAGTTGGTAGAAATTCAGCCTTACATATACATCGTAAATCTATCTACATGGGCTTTACCAGATTATCTTTAAAAAGAGCCATCTAAGATTTGGAAAACCTTTAAAATCACTCAATTGAGTTGCAAGAATATCAGCTAATCCTTCTCCACTCAGGGTGGCTTGATCTCTACACTGACTTGGAGCCCAGGCCACCTATCAGAGACAGGACGTCCTCGGCTAGATGTGTGGCTGCTCAAAAACGATGCGACACTTATCTGACTTCTTTTAATTTGTCAGAAGGGCAACTCTATCC
This sequence comes from Cabassous unicinctus, assembly GCA_029593785.1. Classification (NCBI taxonomy): domain Eukaryota; kingdom Metazoa; phylum Chordata; class Mammalia; order Cingulata; family Chlamyphoridae; genus Cabassous; species Cabassous unicinctus. The sequence continues at coordinate 38,411 of JAQZBX010001752.1, read as the reverse complement.
TAGAACTTCATTGCCTGCTAATTTGACTGATGTTTACAATAAAAGGAACTCAATCATTGTTGAGGCAGAGTCCTTTAGTATTAAATCATATTTTAGTTTAGGTTCAAAAGTAAGATCCCCCTTTACACAAAGCTCTCACTTTTAAGAATCAGTAGAGCCTCTAGTTTTAAGGTAATAAATCTGTATTCATGTGAAAGGAAATGACTGATCAAAACAGAAGGGAGTGAGCAGATGGAAAAAAAGAAAGGTGGAAAAATACTCTAATAAATGTTCAAGCAGCCTTTGCTGGTGGAAAAGAGTAAAAGGTAGCTTGTAGTACACTCTAATTACCACTCCATGTAATCTTACTGAGCTTGGCAGATCCGGAGCCTATGAAAGAGTTTTTTCACAAAGCAGCACACTCCAGCTCTTTCACGAAAACCACACACTGCTCTGTTGTTAAAACCAAGGCTTTCAAGTTGTACCAAAGCTTATTTTTAAAAGAGCAGCTTGTGCTCTATATGTACAAAGTAAATCTCTTTTCCTTTTTCTGCTTTCATAAGTGTTTGCTCACATTTAAAAAACAAACACTTATTCCCAGTTATAATGTCAAAATTTTCAACTTGCTTGAATCAGTAATTAAGTCAGTTTCTTAATAAAGGATGTAAATTTAGCTTTTAAACTCTAAAGTAGAATCAGTGAAGGCTGGAAATATGGTGTGAAAGGAAATGAATAACTCCCGTCCAACCCAGAGTAAACTCCCACTTGTTCAAAATTCAAAATCATCAAAAAATAAGTTTGCTCAAATAACCAAAAATGTTTTAAGAATATTGTACAAAGAAAGATATTTGATGGCATGAAACTGTGAAATTAAGTGCATTTTACTCTCAGCATTAATTACTTTGTTGGTCCATGTAAGATACACACAGTGTCCAACAGCAACATGTTCACTCATCCATTCCTTTCCTACAAGCTGCACCATCTAATACAGTAGCCACTAGCCACATGTGGCTTTTTAAAATTAAACATAATTAATTCACATTAAGTCAAATGTGAAAATGCAGTTCCTAGGCCACATACTAGCCTAGGCCAGTATGGCTAGTGTTTACCATACTGGAACATTTCCATTCTCTCAGAAGTTTCCATTGGATAGTACTGGGAGGATGGAGAGAATGTTAAAATCACCTGACAATAATTTATCAGACATTTTGAATAAATTATCTTTTGTTTGTAATCCCCAAAGCATGGTCCAAAGAATCATTTTGACATGATAGTATGTTTTAATGATGTGTGTGGTTATTTCTTCTATAAGATTACAATACAGAATGTTATACTTATGTGTGCTCTTCAAATATTTTCTTATTAAGTACTTGATGTCACATCTTTGAAACATATGGTCTTCCCATTCATTTTGTTGGGGTGAGTTTGTTTAATGCTAGGAGAAAGTGGGAGTGGTTTGGGAAGATGGCAGTTTTTGTCTTTTTGTGGTGGTTCATTTACTTTGAGAATCACCGTCCTGTATTTTTTAAAACCAACACTTGTATATAAAATTGTCAAACTGTGCTGAAAGGCCAAGAAAAATCTTTCTTTTTCATTGCAAATATGTCTTTACCTGGTAATGGACTTTGAAGGGGGCATCTAAGTAGTAAGTATAGATTTGGCACTTATAACAATAACAAAAACAACTTTCCAAAAGATGGCAGTAAAGTATCTTATTCTAACAAAATCAATATATTAGGAAAATTTGCTGCAGATGGGAGTACATATTATGTGGAAGAAGTGCCTTTTAATGATTTATACAAGGGCATTAAATGGGCTACCATTACTCGCCCAGGACACCTGGTGGGGAGATGATGATGAACAATGGCCATCCCAGGAAATGGAGAGAGTCTGCAGCTGCAGGCAGGATAATCCCATCCACCTTATCCATGGGATATAAGCCCCCTCTCACTTGGAGGTGGAGTGGACATCACCATCTCAGACTCCTCAGGACTGGGGGAAGAGCTATGGACTAGAGTGGACTTACTGGTATTCTATGATAGACATATTGTGATTCGCGCAATGAAAGTAATTACAACATTAATGTGGAGCCAGTGGCCACCGGACGCTTTAGGAGCAGGGAGAGGGAAAAGCAGTTGTAATACAGGGACTTTTTCGGGACTTGGGAATTATCCTGAGTGACATTGCAATGACAGATGTGGGCCATTTTATATCATCATATAACATGCAGAACTGTGTGGGAGAGAGTGTGGTCTACAATGTGAACTATGGTCCATGCTTAGTGGCAAAGCCCCAGGATGTGTATATCCATTGCAGGTGATGTGCCACACTAATGAAAGATGTTTATGTGGGATGTTATGGGAGGTGTGGGAGGAGAGGAACATGGGAATCCCTGTAATTTTTGTGTAACATTTATGTAATCTAAGTATCTTTTAAAAAATAAAAAAAAATTATTATAAAAAAAAAAAGTGGGCTACCATTAACTCTAGGTCCAGTATCAAATCACACCCCAGTTATTAGTGGAAGTGAACCCATGAAGTTTAATAGGTAAAGACAAGGAGAAAAGAATCATTGATGATCTATATTGAAATTCTGACTTCCAAGAATATGTTTTGGAAATGCTGACTCTGTTAATATAATAATATCAATATATTATATGTGTTTTATAATGTAATATAGTGACCAGCTCTTCAGTTTTAAGGAACATCTTTCTGTCTTCTCAAACTTCTTTAAGTCTTCCCATCCTATACACACTAGCCTCCATCTTTGGCTCCTCCAAAAGAAAATATATCGAAACGATGATGTTAAGGAACAAAAGGTTATACAGAGGGAGTGGATGTAGCTCAAGTGGTTGAGTGCCTGCTTCCCATGTACAAGGTCACAGGTTCAATCCTCGGTACCCCCTGGGGAAAAAAAAAACGCTGTATAGAAAAAAAAAATCGTGATTCAGGCTCTCTCTGCCTAGAGGTGCCTGCACCAAATCTTGGTGTGTACTTCCATCTTTCTCTCCCATTTCTCAGCAAGCTCTGTTCTTTCCCTCATTTCCCAAATAAATTCTTTTTCCTGGCCTAACTTGAAAAAAAAAATTGTGATTCACTTCATGGCACGTTTAAATCATTTTGACCCTATTTAAAACTGCCATCTTTCTGGCTTGGACAACTGAGTGAATAATGATGTAATAACATTTTTCTTACAGAGGGGTTTTATCATGGTAACATTTTTCTTAAGTTTAATTCACTTCAGAAATGATCATCTTCCTTCCTTTCTTCTTAAGCAAAGAGAAGTTTAGGCAGAGAATGGATGAGGAGAAAGCATTGTGTAAGCTGTAAAGTGCTTTTTTTTAAGGAGGTACCTGGGATTGAACCTGGAACCTCATATATGCAAAGCAGGCGCTCAACCACTGAGCTACACCCGCTCCATATAAAGTGCTTTTTAAAGTAAGGTGTCACATGATATTTTAAAGGATAACTAGAAATAGAATGGAGGACGAGCATGTATGAGCAGGGGTTTAGATAGGGAACAGGAAGAGATGTAGGCAGCAATCTGTGATCCTTCAAGGCCTTCGGATGTTCCTGGAGATTACTCCTGAGAGCTTTCTAATGCATCTTTTGAAAAACATTGCTCAAGGGTAGGATAAATATCAACTTTAAGCTATTTTAACTGGAAAGAAGTTTTGGATTGAGATTTACCAGCCAATGGCTTTGATGGCTCGGTCCTTCCAAAGACCATCCGTGTCCTCCCCTGTAGAATGATGCTGATGAAATCTGCCTTATATTCTTTGCAAGGCAGTTCCAACAAGAGTCAAAAGGGAGTGTGCATGTGGAAGACCTGTTGTGTAAGACTACAATGGCCAGATAATTACTGAACACTTACCATGTGTCAGGCACATTTTAAAATGGATTATATCTGTTGATCTTTACCATCACCCCATTATGAGGGAACTAATATTATGTCCATCTTACTGATGAAGAAACTGAGTTTGGAGGAATTAACTCATCCAAGATCATACAGCTAGTAAATGGAGAACTTGAGATTAAAACCCTGGCAGTCTGACTCTAGAGCCCACATTTTTAACCACTTTCCTATTTTGCCTTCCTGGTACTGACTTGTATACTATTATCTATGTAGTGAGATGTTAAATTGGGGATTATGGCCAACATTTAAGACAATAGTATATTAGTCAGCCAACGGGGTGCTGATGCAAAATACCAGAAATCTGTTGGCTTTATAAAGAGTATTTATTTGGGGTAGAGCTTACAGTTGCCAGGCCATAAAGCACAAGTTACGTCCCTCACCAAAGTCTGTTGCCATGTATTGGAGCAAGATGGCTGTCAATGTTCAGCCTTCCTCTTTCTCTTAAGGCTTCATCTCTAGGCTTTGTCTCTCTCCCCAGGTCTCGATTCTCTCCTGGCTCAGCTGCTTTGTTCTCTCCACAAGGCCAGCTGTGAACTGTCAGGCAAACAGCTAGTCTCTTTTCACGGGGCTTTCTCCCCTTCCACATGACCAAGCTCCTCTGTGTGCTTACTTCCCAGGGCTCCAGCTCAAAAACTCCAACTAACTCTTCTGCCATGTCATTTTCTCTGTGAGATCCCTCCCACCAAGGGGGCGGAGACTCAACGTCCTACTGACGTGGCCCAATAAAAGCCCTAATCATAATTTAATCACACCCAGAGGAAAAGACCAGTTTACAAACATAATCCAATATTTCTTTTTGGAATTCATCAATAATATCAAACTGCTACAAATAGATAAATATAAGAATGAAATGCCAGAACAAAGTGCTTTTATTCCCCAAAGTTGGTAAGTTGGTGGTCAAGAATGTTTTAGAACTTTCTGCTAGCTTACCAGCATTGGGGGTAAAGGATGGAGAGTTGGGATTTAAAGGACAGATTTGTGGAGAGATTTTGGGAGGAGTTGCTGTCATGCTTTAGTACACCCATAAGGGCAATATGGGGGTGCTGCCTTCTTTATCTTAAACCTAGAGACAAAGAAGCTTAAAACAAAGCCACTCAAAGAATTGAGGTTTGGGAGGTTAAGGACTAGTGTTTGACTCCTGCCCAGGAATTCTAAAGAGCAGGAAAACTGGAGAGCAGGAAACGGGTTGAATAACTGCTTTGTCAGCAAAGCCAGGAGACGTGATGTAGGGGTCAGCCAAAACTCAGAATTTGTTTCTCCTCAGCACAGATGTGGACCTCACAGGGAATAGAGAGAACTTTTGGAGCCATTGGACTCCAGAGCAAGAGGATCACCTAGAAGGTCAACGGGATCCCAACAAGGAGAGGCTGATAAAGGGGCCACCGGAGGAACAGAAGGGATCCCTCCCAGCCCTGGGTGTGACCGTTGTAATGGCTCAGAGGGAATCCTCTGAAGATTCCATGGAAGTGCCCACGAGAGAGGGCCCGCTTTAAACACCCAGGAGGTCCAGAAATCACGAAGCCATCTTACAGCACTACCCGTGAAGTAAAGATTGTCTGCCTCCCTCTCCCATCTCTGCCCTCCAACCCTGGAGAGGCCAGAAACAGACTGGTGAGTAGTGGAAGGAGGTGAATAAGAAAGAAAGAAACCTGTCACCCCTCAAAATTTTTTCCCCAAACAAGTCCCAGTCTGAGGAGGGGAGATTTAACTACCTAATTAAGATTGCATTTACAACTTAAATTATCCTTAGACTTTTAGTCCCTGAAAAGTCAGAGGCATGCCTGAGTTTTCTTTAACTAAGGACAGGGGAAAAACTTCTTCCACTGTGTAAGTTTTACAGGGGGAGAGGAGACAAAAATAAAGTTGGATTGGTTACAAGCCATGAGTTGTTCTTATTAAATGTACCAATTACATATACGTTATACTTGCATGTGTCGCACGAGTTCTTCATATTATATTAAGCAGTTAATTTCTATAACTGAGTTTTATAGCTAACCTTCTTTTAAAAAAAGCTTTTTATTGTTATAAAAGAGATACATTCACAGAGCTCAAAATTTCTTTTCAATAACATGCCGCACATCTAAATTTCATTCAATGTAAACATTTTCTTCTAACCATTTTTATAATGTTGTGATACATGAAAGTGGTATAATATTTTGCCAATATGACCTCTTTTTTTTGGTCCCGATCACATTTAATGTGACTATATTATTTCTAAAAGGCTGTATTCAGAAGCATTTCATTCTTTACATTGAAGCAAATCCCTTAAAGACAAGCTATTGTTCATTATCTTAAATTTTCATTTCTCTCAACTTGCTCTTTTTCTGCATCCTATCTTTCTATTCCATATTCTGCTTTGAGGTTTATTTGTTTTTGCATTTTACAGGGGGTAAACTGAGCTAATGTTTTCAGATGAAATTGGAATCCAAACGCTGTATTGCCCAGCATCAGTGTCAAATTGAAAAAAAAAAAAAGAAATTGGGAGAATGATGGGTTCCTTCCCTTGCTTTTGGAAATAAGCAGAAGAAAGCTTTCAAGAGCACCATTCATTTAAAGAGAATGACTATTGTATGCTTAGTAAAGAAAAGTAAGCCATGGTCCATGTACTAGTTAGGTTGTCCAGGGAAACAGAACCGACAGGAGATATAAATATATAACGAGATTCATTATAAGAATTGGCTCACGCGACCATGGGGATTGACGCGTCTGAATTCCACAGGGCAAGCTGCAAGTTGGGAACTCCAACAAAGGTTTCAATGAAGTCCCAGGAGAAGCTGGACCACTGAAGTAGAGATAGGAATTTTTCCTTCTGACTGCTAATGATCAGTTCTCTCTTTAAGGCCTTCAACTGACTGGATGAGACTTCTCTCATTGCTGGAAGCAATCTCCTTTATTGATTATAGATGTAATCAGCCATAGATGAAACCAACTGACCAATGATTTAAATTCATGAAACACCCTCAGGGTAACGATCAGGACAGTGTTTGCTTGACCAAACAACTGGACTCCATAACCTAGCCAAGTTGACACATGAACTTAACCATCACAGACCATAACCTTAAGGACTTTACAATGTAGTTGAAGACTAAACACTAAACATTTCTTAACCTAGTGGCTTGTACCATAAAAAAATTGAGTAAACGAATGAATAAGTGAATGGTGAGGGCTGCATTGTATAGTATGGAAAATAAACGTCGTAGGATTTGGAGAAAAGAGCAGTCACTGTGGGTCGAAGGAGTCATAGTTTCACAGAGAAAGTAGAGGGTTATTTAAAAGAGAAGGAAAATTTAGACAATTTGTGGCAAAAGAAGCATAGGATTTGGAATCCCTATAGATCCGTATAATTATACAAGCATTTGAAACTTCACTTTCTAGGAGAGGCCTTAACTAACCACTGATTCCAAAAGGCATCTTCTTCACACACGTCCCCTATCAGTCTCAATTCACCTGCTCTATTTCCTACATAACACTTAAAATGGTCAGAATTTTTAATTTCATTATATATTATGCCATTTATTTATTTGCTTACTTGTTTATTTCCTGTGTCTTTTGCTAGAATGTAAGTTCCATACAACTAGCAGTCTTTGTCTTGTCCATCATTCTATTCCTAGTGTCTAAAACTGCACTACATAATACGGCAGCCACTATCTACATGTGACTATTTGATTAAAATTAAAATTAATTAAACTTTACTTCCTCAGTCACATTAGCTGTATTTCAAGTGTCAATGGCCATATGTAGCTAGTGGCTGACATATTAGACAGTGCAGAGATAGTACACATCCACTACTGCAGAAAGTTCCAAGGACAATGCTGATTTAGAATAGTGACTGGCATACAGGAAATGCTCAATAAATATTTAATGGATGGGTGCTAAATAAATGAAAGTTGATGAGACAGCCTCTTGAGCCTCCTGTTTTCTCTTTTGTAAAATGAGGAAAACAGTGGTTAAGCAATTGTGAGGATTAAGTGAGATAAGGAGGTGAACTTACTTGGGACACTAGAAGCACAACACTAATGTGAATTATTGTCTTTGAACTTCAGGGTTCATGGAACTGTGGGTACAAATGAGCTTAATGCAAATAGGAAGCTCTCAAATTTCACTGGATCTTGCCCTTGCTATGGAACACACAGGTTCCTAGGAGGCCCTTCCTGAAGTCTGCTGCTTGGAAAGCTGCTGGAGCATGGGAGGGCCCTTACTCGCCTCTCCTGCCAGCAACTCACTTGACAACATTGATAACCATGCCATGGATCTGTCTCCAGAAATATATAGAGTCATAAATTTGTGGGAAGGTTCAGCCACTATAAAGGGTGTATGACCCCCTAGAATCCCTCATGGACCGAAAGCAATGTTTGATTATCTACAGTCTTTGCAGAGCCTCAGCAAGCCTGTGTCGCCTCACCCCACCACATACACACGGAAAGGCACTCCTCTCCCCAAGTCCTCTCTTTCTTAAGCTTTGCTCACAGGCACCAACCCTGAGCTGCTTGTAGCCCCTGGCCCCATGGAATTCCTCAAGAATGTAACTCCATCAGCTTCTGCCTGCGGTTTCTCTCACCCAGACCCAGGCCAGATCAAGGGTCACAGGAAGAAAACGGTTACCAGCTCACTTCATACAAACCTCCTTGATGTCCCCTTTGACTTATGCAAATTAGCCCACAGAAACAGATACCTGCGGGCTGCACACCCAATCAGTTCATCAGACACAGCCAATGCAGCCGTTTCATCTCACCTGGGCTTCTGCTCACCCTCTGTTCAGTGAGTGAAATCTTTCCAGTCCCTTTGCCAAGGCTTCTGTCCTCACCCATGAATAACTTCTTGGAGGGCACAGAAATGGACAGCCTGTTTGCTCACTTCTTCTGATGTAGTCTTAGGCTCCGTTCTCAGGTGTGTGGTTCCCAGCACTGACGATGCTGAGCTGTGTATACCTGAGCCTGCCTGTCCAGAAAGGAGGATGCACCTGGACTGTGGGTCAAGATCTCCACCTTGCCGGCAATACTGTGACTTGTGGAGCTGGCCTTTTCTACCCAGCTCTGCTTCCTGAAGGCTGGAGGGCTAGGAACGGGGCTTGCCTTTTTCCTTTAAGCACTTTAGGACGGAGGATGTTTGCAGGTGCCTTAATCTCAAAGGCAACCCTCAGGGCTGAGGCCTCAGGTTCTAGAGGTACCTAGTTTTCCACCATGGATAGGAGTTTGGGGGCTGTTTTAGTATGTAGAAAAGATGATTCAGGAGTTTACTTTAAAAAAATGATTAATATTCAATTTATTAAAGTTATAAGACCAAAATGCTTCCTTAGATTTTGAAGGGCAGCTTGCAAATCTTATTTTTCATTTTTGAAGTGCATCAAATTTTTATCCATCACTTTTAAGGGACCTTTGGCTAAATTAAACACTTTCACAGCATTCTGAAACTGCATTTTAAAATTTACTGTATTTGATTTCCTTTTTATATATTTCAACTGTAACTTGACAAAACTTCCCCAAATACTAAATAATTCTTATAAATCTAATAAATAAAACTTATAAATAGGGAAGCGGATATGGCTCAAGCAGTTGGGTGCTCACCTACCACATGGGAGGTCCCAGTGCCTGCTAAAAAAGACGAGCAAGACAGCGAGCTGATGAGATGGGCTGGCGTGGCTGACGCAACAAGATAAAACAACAAGAGACAAAAGAGGAAACACAATGAGAGTCACAACGAACAGGGAGCGGAGGTGGCTCAAGCATTTAGGTGCCTCCCTATCACATGAGATGGTCCCAGGTTTGGTTCCTGGTGTCTCTTAAAAACAAGACAAGCACACAACGAACAGACACAGAGAGCAGACAGCGAGAGCAAACAAAGGGGGGCGGGGAGAGAAATAAATAAATAAACAATAAATCTTAAAAAAAACTTATAAATGATCCTAAAGTGAGTCTAAAGTTTCCTTAGAGATTCCAAAGCCATGCAAAAAATTAGTTGTTTTCATCTTAAAATATTGTCTAAATCAGTTTCTCATTTACACATTTTCAATAGCTTTTACAAGAATGTTCCTGAGATGTAATTTCAAAAATATTAAACATAACACATATGCACAGAATCTTTTTTTAACTCAGAAATATAAATGCTATGGTCTTCATTCTCTTAAACCTTTAAAAACTTAGTTCTTTGAAGATATATACCAGGAGATTGAGGTCACTTAAGACCAGGACTTTTGGCCCAATATCCCAAGTGAAACTTCACACTGCTAATTACCCTTTAGGGGGATTCCTAGGTCCCTTCAATGCCATCCCATTTATAAAAGACACAGGATGTCCCAGGCCAACCTTGAACCCTTCCTACTCCAAATATGAAATCAACTCTATCTCCAAGCAAGGAGTCCCAGTTCCTTTTAGTGAAAAACGGCATTAGATACCAAAATCTGGGCACCTGGATTTCATATCAGATTTGTGACATTTGGCCATTTCAGAGGGCAGAGCTGTAAATATATACATATTTGTTAAGGTATGAATTCTTATTAATATTTCCAATTCGATTCTAACATCATTGGATTTCTCTTTAAATTATTTTTTTGACAATTATACCTTATTTTCTCTTAAAGTAAAAATCTTTACAAATCAACATAATATTTGATTTATCTGAAATACAAAGTTTTACAAATAGCAATAGCAATATTGAAAAATATATGAAAACTAAAACTACCAAATGAAGCTCAAGATTTTTATTATAGTTCTTTTTGGTCCTTAGAATTCACCCCAATAAAAAGATCTCTGAGTCACTTGTAGTTACTGTTTTGTGTGGTTTTATAAGTATATTTTCAGTTTGAAGTGATGCCATTCAAACAGCTGTGAGTTTTTCAAAAATAGCAACTTTTTGACTACTTGCTTTTTCTTGGTGGTAATATTGAGCTACTAAAGGAGTATAGAAATTTATTCTAACCGACTTTATGAAATGGTAGAAAAGCATAAGAAATTCAATTTCTGAAGTCTGTCCCAAGCTTAATACATAGTTTAATGCTCATGGTATATAATAAGGAATTTTGGCTGTGTAAACTGATTCTGTCTAATATTATTCAAGTTCTAATTATATTAGAATCTTCATGTTTTCATGTGATTTATTCAATTTTAACTTTGCCAAGTTAAAACTTCCTTTTCTGATTCATGAGATTTTCCCTCATATTTTAGTCTCATGCTACACATATTCAATTTACAAAGACTAGTTAGAACCTACTCTCAAATGTTTAGAAAATAGATAGATGGGTTGATAGATAGATGGATAGATAGATAAAATGATATGGCTAATGTGACAAAATGATAAACTTGGTGGATCTGGGTATCTGGGGAGGGGGGTATATTGGAGGTCTCTCTATGGGTTTTGTATTATTTTTATAACTATCCTCTAAGTTTGAAATCATTTCAAAATAAAAAAAAGTAAGGAAAAAAACAAGTTAGAATCTTAGAAAACACAACCAAGGTATATCAAGACAAATCAGGGAGCAGATGTGGCTCAGGCCGTTGGGCACTCGCCTCTCTTGTGGGAGGTCCCGGGTTCAGTCCCTGGATCCTCCTGGAGATGGTGAGCAAACATTGGCAGACAGATGAGAGAACCATCTGGAGGAGGGGGGATAAATAAAGAAAAATAAAGTAAATAAAGATTTACTAATCTTTATTTACTTTATTTTTACTAATTTTCAAAAAAAGAAAACTTGTTAAATATTACACATTTAAACTTTACCCAGAAAGTTCATGTGAAAACCTGTTTTAGACTGCTGGGCTGCCAAAAGCCATATACCAGAAATGGTTTGGCTTTTACAATGGGGATTTATTAACTTACAAGCTTACGGTTCTGAGGCCATGAAAGTGTCCAAATTAAAGCATCATCAGGTGATGTTTTCTCCCCAGACTGGCTGCTGGCGATCCTGGACTCCTCTGCCACACGAAGGCATATGGTGGTGTCTGCTGGTCTCTTCCCTTCTCTTCCAGGTTTTGTTGCTTTCAGCTTCTGGCTTCTGTGGGATTTCTTTGTCTTCTTCCTGTGGCGCGCTCTCTCTCTCTCTCTCTCTGTATTATATTCATCCATTTATAAAGGACTCCAGTAAGAGGATTAAGACCCACCCTGGGCCATCCTTAATTAAAGGAACCCAATCAAAAGACCCTTAACTGAAGTAACCGAGTCAAAAGGTCCTACCCACAATAGGTTCACACCCTGTTGTGTGAATGGACCAGTTTTAAGAACATGATTTTCTGGGGTCCATACAGTCTTAAACCACCACAAAACCCATCTATAATTTTTTACAAAACTCAGACTACCTGGGTTCCATAACAATCAATTCATTTTTAAAAATTATTTGTTTTTTAAACATTTACAGCTGTCAAAGTCCAGTCAGGAAAACAGAAACCACAGCAGATATTTCAGCAGAAAATTTGATACGGAGAATTAGTTAAACAGGTCTTGAAGGAATGAAAGTGCAAAAAGGGAGCAATGAGCTCATGTAGCAACTTCGGGGAGCAGCCACTACCCCGAGGACCTGGGGAGCACAGGAAAGATTTAGTATTATTAGAATGAGAAGCTCAGAGAAGGGCCTGTGGAGTTGAGGCTTAAACCTCTGAGAAGGTGGCCCAGCGCCCTGCTCCTGGTGACTCAGAGGGGCGCGATGAGACCATCTCTGGGACGGAATGAAGCTGGAGGCTGAAACCAATGGATATTGCCAGTGCATTGCCGGAGTGGCACTAGCAGGAGTAGCAGCAAGCATTCTCTCCTCCTCCTGCCTTCCAGCCTTCGTCTAGGGCCCCACCCTGGCAGAACTTAATAGGAAGCCACTTTCAGCATCACAAAACAGGGTATAGAAGGGTGGGCTTGGAGCAGAGAGACAATAGTTTAATCATTGGTGCCGTGCACACACCCCCTTCTGTACATAGTTGAACTTTCGTGTAACAGTAATAAAGGCTTTATGCTTTCTCCTAAGACAATGTGTTTGCATCTCCCACAGAGATGCTCTTATTCCCTTTCCCAAAAGTGGAGCTACAAAGTGCTGGCTATCGTTGTATCCATCTCAGAGCAACCATTTCACTATCAATAGCTAATTCAATCAAAGTCCCACCTGAGTATTCTGTAATTTAAAGGCTAAATTATAAACTTCACCACCACCACCACCAATTCTTATATAAAATAATAAGGGGAAAGGATGAGGGAAGAAAAAGACATTAGATAACACACTCACATACATAGATAAAATAAAAAACACGTGGCTGTTACAGGTTTCATTTCCGTGATCTTTATTACATCCTTTCCAACTACTTGTTGCAGGTTTACCCTCAGCCAGCATCTCAGGTATCAAGGATTTTTTTTTTTTTTTTTACCCACGTGGGGAAAAGAGTGGAGATGGAGTGGCAATGGAGTGAGGTAAACTTTTGTTCTTGAAAGATATAACTTATCCAATACCCTAAGTGCTTAAAAAATCAACTTAATGAGGTACAACTGTACCCAGCAAAAGACTCGAGGGGCCTCTGCCAATCTCCAGAGTTCTATCTCTTTCGTGCATCTCCCTCTTCTTTGGTCCCAGGCCTTGCAAATTCTAGCCACTTGGCCTTTCTGAACTACTCTCTCTGCCTCCCTGACTGGGCTCTGAGTTTTCCCTTCTGGAGCTACAGCCTGAAAACTGCCTCCGGTCAGCAAGCTGGTCAAATGTAGCCTTTGCCGGGTTGGTTTGCCCTCTCTCAGGGATCATCACAGTCTTACGGATGAGACCACTGTCTTCTCTGTTCTTGAGGGTAGAAGCTTGAGCGTGGTTCCTGTTACTCTATCGTGACCAGAATGAGAAGTCCTCTGTACCAAAATCTTTTAAGCCATTTCTTATTGATAGATATTTGTGATGAAGTGGATTGTGTCCTCCCCCCGCCCCCAAATAATATGTTGAAGTCCTAACCCCCAGTACCTCAGAATGTGATCTTATTTGGAAATAGGGTCGTTGCGGATGGAATTAGTTAAGATGAGGTCCTACTGGAGTAGGGTGAGCCCTTCCTCCAATATGACTGTTGTCCTCGGATGAGGAGAAAAGACAGGCAGGCACACGAGGGAGGCAGCCGTGTGGAGGCAGACGCAGAGGCAGAGGCTGGAGTGATTCAGCCACAAGCCTTGGAGCACCAGGGATTCTGGGAACCACCGGAAGCTAGAAGAGGCAAGAAAGGATCCCCTCTTAGAGCCTCCGAGAGAGCATGGCCCTACCAACACTTTGATCCAGACTTCTAGCCTCCAGAACCGTGAGAGAATGCATTTCTGCTGTTTGAAGCCACCCATCTCGTGGCAGTTTGTTTCCCTAGGAAATGAATACAGTATTCATCATATTTTTCTATTAAAAACAATGCTGATATAAATGACCTTGTTTTTGTATCTTTGTGCCCATTTGTGAATATTTCTGTAAGACAGAGCTCTACAATTGGAATTCCTAAGCCAAAGGATGAAGGAGACTTGAACCGTCCAGGGGCTGTCGCTGGGCAATGCAGAATTTACAGACACACTGAACTAGGCTGGGAAGGAAAAGGGGATTTATCAGCCTGCAGAGGACAGGAGACGTGATCAACCTCAAATCTGCCTCCGTCAAAGGTGTTTTTTTATTTATTTATTTATTTATTTATTTATTTATTTTTTACCCCACAGCTTTTATACAGGTTGGAAACAAAGAGAATTAATCATAGACATGATTTGAAACAAAGGAAATTAAGCACAGACTTGACATTCTTGGGAAAGGGTTTGGGGAGCTTTTCTAGTTTTTCTGCCCTGGTTACTTGTTAACATGTAAGATACATATTGTGCCGCTTGCCTCTAAGTTTCATGGTGGTAAGAATATGGAAGGAGTGAAGCATTACAGAGATACATTATACATTTTCTTTTCAAAGAAATAGAAGTAGGGGAGCGGGTATAGCAGGGCCACGTGCTTTTTTTCCTATGGAAACTTTATGCCTGTTCTAAGGTGCTTGCCAGGTTACAAGTACATTACGTTCTGTTCATGCTACAACCCCCCTGACTACTTGGCTACAAGGGTACATATGTATTTTATCTTTTGGTATGCGTTAAGGCCTCTGAGATTTTCATCTCCCTGTAAGCTAGCAAGTTAGCCTGCCAGTTTCCTGGATGCTGACAGAAGACTCGAGACTCCTGAATTAGAGATGAAAGACTGTATTACTCCCAGCAAAAGCAATGGCCAGTTTCAGCATATTTATGCTGGTTTCCGGAGCCCCAATATTCCCTCAAGGTGACACGGAGTTACCCTGCACCCACAATGGGCTGTTTTATAGGAGAGGAACCCAGGGCCAAGCCCCGAACTTTTTGAACAAAGAGCACATATTGTCAGGAGCAGCAAACAAGCCAGTCGTCTTCCACCACCCCAGGAGTGAGCAGGTACAAGGCACTCCCTGGGCGCCTTGACTATTTAGTTGCCTGTGTGACCAGCTACAGAAACTGCTTGGCATCAGAACACTCAGGGCCCCTGGCAGACTGGCCTCCCAACAGTGTACAGTAAGATTTTCCTCCAGAAAGCCTGTGCCAACTTAAAGCTGCCTTCAGCTGTGGATGAAAGAATTGTATGTCTGAAAAACTCCATGACAAATATGGGGATATTATCAATCTTTGTAATTTTAGCCAGTTTGACGGGTGAAAGATGACATCATTGTGTTACTTTTCATTTCTCTTCTAAGAGAGGTTGTTCACCTTTTCATGTGCTGATTGATAATTTGGGAAATTGTTCTTGAAAGCCTAATCCCTATCTCCCACATTTCTCTTTTCATGTTCCTGACTTGTGGAAAACAAATAAAGGAAGAGCCCCGTTTGTCCTCTCCCTCTTCCCATGCTGGACGCGTTTTCAGCACCAGTAACGTCTATTGCATTTCCCTTCAACTCGTGCTGTGCGGACACAAACTTTTGTCACTGGACGGATGACGCCTTTTTTTCTCGGTCGGTTTGTTCCCTGCTTCCAAAAGGGGCCCGAAGGCAGGGCGCCATGACAAATCTTTTATCCTATACGGGAACCAACTTTGCCTGCTGAAGGAGGAAGTACACTCAAGCTAGGCCTGCTGCTTGGCACCATGGGGTGGAATTCAGACTAGCCTTTCCGTTTCGCAGATGAACCAGTTTGGATGGTTCCTTTTCTGCTGTCACAGAGTCTCCGGGCCTCAGTTCTCATCTGTAAAGGAAGACGGCAGGTATTATTCTGGAAACTAATCAGCGTCAACTCGGCAATAGAGGTGCTTGGCGTAAAGGCCTGAGACAGTATGCATTGAAGGTGTTAACTCGGTTCAAACGGGAACTAGTACAACTTTCCTCGGAGGCCCCTTACGGGTCAAGCCGGCTGCCAGCCCGGCCGCGTCCCTCCTAATGCACACGATTTTAGGGTAACGGTCAGAAAGCGAAAGATAAAGGAGGAAGTGACTCGGGCCGAAGCGTTCCTGCCCTTGCCACCCTCTGTCCCCGCGCATTCTCGTCGGTGCCCCGGAGGCTTGTGCTCGCGTCCCTGGAGCGGTCCTGGGCGGCACCTCCCCGCCGCCCGCCCCGGCGCGCCGGGGCCTATCGGGGCGCTCCCGCCGACGTTCCGGGGCGTCAGGGCGCGGAGCTCGAGGCGAGGCCGGGGCCAATGGGCGCGCGGTCCCGCCCGCCGAGCTCCCGGGGGTGGGGCGGGCGCAGGGCGCACCGCGCGGAGGCCGGTGGACCATGGCTTCGGCCCGGGATGGCGGTGTGGGCATTCTGGGCAGGTAAGCGGGGCCGACCCCGCCGGGCTGGTGCCCCTGGGCGCAGCCGGGAGTGGGTGCGCTGCGCGGGCGCCGAGCCGCGGCTGCCCGGGTCCCCCGGCCGGCGTGCTGGCACGAGGGATGGCGGCGGCGCGGGCATCCCCAGCCGCCCTCGTCCGAGAGCTTCTGTGCCATCTGCAGCCCCTCCTCCCCCCGGCACCCACCCGACCCAGCCGCATCTGGGCTAGTGGTAGTGGTTTCCTGCCAGCAACACGGACTTCTGCAAGCGCACGCACCCACTGGGTGGTGGTGTCCTTGTCACTGGGCGCTGGTTTTACAAGGAGGTTCCGAAAGCCGACCGTGCAGGCCGTGCCTCGAATCCCAGGTGGTGGCTTGGATTGAAATGGGTCCGGGCATTCTAACAAGGAGACGTGTAAGTGCCACAAACGCACACAGGTACTCATTTAATTCTGGCAACAGTTTTACCTGCACTGTATTCTTATATTCCCTTTCCACGAATGAGAAAACAGGAAACAATGGACCCAGGTCACAGCCAGGGCGTAACAGAGATGGGGCTGAAGCTCATCTTCGTCGCAGTGAGGTCGCGACGCCTGCCCCGCGTGGCGTGGGACTGGCCCGCCCGGCCCAACAGGTGTCCAACGGCGCGCGCCGAGCGCCCCAGGGCATTCCCGACTCCCCGCAGAGGCAGTGTTCTCAGAGGGGGGCGCTGGAGCTCACTGAGTTGCCCTGTTTTGTCAAACAGCCTGAATTCCATCAAAATAGAGTTCCGCTTTGTGCCCCCACCTTCTCTTTTAAAACTCCTGCTATTTACATTAAAGGCGGCGGTGGGGTGGGCATTTGTACCTTTCCGTGGGCACGCTACCATGGCAGTCTATTCACATGCGAATAGTTGCTTCTGATAGTTAAAAACAGCTTTTTGGTGGCTTCCTTCCTGCCTTTTCTGCCATGAAGGTGTTGGCCTGATCCTCCCCCAGACCAGTTTACAGCCCTGTCTAGAGAGCAATTCCAATGTCAGGGTGTTTTCCGGTAGGACTCACTGGAGGAAGGAATCGAGATGCTTCCTGTCAATTTCCTTTTGCTCACGGGTCGGTGGCATCAACTGAGACTTTGTCCTTCCCGGGCGCGTGGATGCCTGTGGTTGTGTAGTGAAGGAATAAAAAATGCACTTTGTACCAGCTGTGGTAATCATGCCCTTCTTTCATTTCCCCTGTTTGTATATCTTCCCTCAGTCATGGAGTAGTGTCCTGTACCTAGTACATGTTAAATGAATTTCTGAGTTGATTGTACAGTTATCTGGTGCTAGAAGTTTCCTGCAGAAAGGAGCTCAGTCTACTGAGAAGAGATGGCTGTCAGCTTATTTCTGATTCCTTGAGGGACACTGACAAGCAAGTTTGCAAACTTTAATGACCACAGGATTTACCTGGGGCCTGGGCTCGTTCATTTGTTTTCTGGTATGAAAGTCCTGTGTATCCCCACACCCTCAATATCTCTACACACACCCATTTCTGCTTCTGGTGGTGCTGGTTTTCCTCCCTCCCTCCCTCCCATCATTCCTTCCTCAGCTATTAGCCTCTCTTTCTAAAGACCACACTTCCTGAGGGCCACTCAGCTTTTCTAGGAGCCTGTCATGGTGAGTCCCTTGAGAATTGTGGGCCTGATAGAATCAGAATGTGCTTTTGAAGCCTTAAGAAAGGAGAGAAAACACAAAAAGAGAAAGAAAATCTGATAATGACACCTTTTAAAAATGGGAGTAGAAATGAGTATCATAAAGACAAATTTGCATTTGGGTAATGTATCAGCCAGGAGTCTCCAGAAAAGCAGAACCAATAGAATATATGTGTGTGTATATACATGTGTACATATATATACACACACATACAAAAATACGAACATAATTTACTTATATGTCTGTGTGTATATACTTGTATATAAGGATTTGGCACCTGTGAATGTGGGAACTGGCAAGGCTGGCAGGTTGGAAACTCAGGCAGGAGGTGATGCTGCAGTCTTTAGGCAGAATTTCTTCTCTAGAAACCTCGGTCTTTGCTCTTATGGCCTTCAACTGATTGGGTAAGGCCCACCCACACTTTTGAGGGTAATCCACTTAAAGTCAACTGGTTGTAGATGTTCCCTACATCTACAAAATACCTTCACAGCAACACCTAGGAGAGCGTTTGATTGAATGTGTGCAACAACCTAGCCAAGTTGACACCTAGGACTAGCCAGTACAAGTGTTCTTGGGCTTTCATTTGTTTCACTTCCTTACTTTCCTTCCATATGTTACCTCAGTCTTCTACAGGGGAACTTGCCTTTATATAACAGCTGAATAACTGTGAACAACTGAAACACAAATTATGTTTATGCTGCATTGGGTTTGTTCAAATTCCAGGTCTTGAACCTATTTAAAATAGGAACCTGTGTGGGGAGAGCTCCTATAGTGCACGTGTGCCTGGCACCTGCCAGGCCCTCCCTCCTGTCTGCCTTCTCACCAGAGAGACTCCTTCAGGAGAGCCTGGGCCATCTCCTCCAGGAACAATTCTGCTTTGGAGACCTCCTCCTAGTGGAGGAATAGCCCCTTTGGGTAGAAACTATGTTGTCACTGTTTGTATTGTCACCATGCCTGGTCCTACTACACAGATGTTTATAGTTTGAATGTTCATAGTATATATTATGTGTTTTTACTGATGTGCAGTGTGAAGGACATGCTAGGATGTTGGTTCATATCAAGCAAGGCAACCTAGGAACTACAGTCTCTTTCATTTTTTTTATTCCAAATTTTACTTTGAAGTGACCATGTGCATTTTTAATGAGAAACTTTCTGAGGCATGGGTTTTCTTTGAAGCGGTACTCTAGGTAATTTTTCCTGTTAATTTTTGCATTAAAGCACTTCCTCCCTCCCTCCTTCCCCCACTTACCCTAGGATGTTCCAGTTGCTTCCTGAGTCAGCTCAAACACTAAATGTTCCCCTCCTAGGAAATATTTAATAGCTCTAAATGGCAGTTTTCCATAGCAGACTTAGGTCAAGAGTGTAGGAACAATTATACTTCAACTTTTGCCCAGGAAATAAGTTTAGCTGTAGAATGGAAAGATACTTTTAAAAGTATTCAAAGCTGAGTGGCCTTGATGATAAAATTAGAATTGAACCCATTTTATTACTTAACTTTGCTTCCCTACACTACTGCTGTTGTATAACAGAATAAATGTTCATCTGAATTAGCCTTTTGTAGAACCGATTCTGATTTAGAAATTTAGAGGCTTTTAGGCATATAAAAATAGTCTATTACATGCTAAGGGCCTTAAGTTACCAGTATCACAGCCTCCATGATAACCCTCACTAGATACTTAGGGTTCAGAAAAAATTAATAAGATGTCACAGTCTCTAAGGACAGGAAATAAGTTATATTTGGGCCTGATATAAAGAGGTATTAGGGACAAGAAAGTTGATAGAAACCAAGGCAGCTGGCTTTCCAGATCTGGGGCCAGCAGCCTCTGACTCTGCATGTCTGCTCTATAGCGTCTCAGTCTCACTCTCCTTCTCTCCCCCTTCTTGTGCTCACTACTCTTCTCTCACCTGCATCTTCATCTTGCACATTGTTGTGAATTCTAACACTATAATCTTTCTCCTGCCTGTGTTGGCTTATAGTTCCCATATTTTAGGTCTAATTTTCAGGAGAGGAGATCTGACGGGTTGACTCCTCTATTCTAGCCAGTCGACAGATATCATAGGTTGCTGGTAAGCCAGTAGATTGCCTGCTTTGGGTCACGTGTCAACTTCATGTCCAGTCATCTGTGAAGGTCTATGAGTCGGGAGAGAGGAGGTGTATGGTTAAGTTTGTGGGTTAACTTGGCCAGGTTATAGTGTCCAGTTGTATGGTCAAGCACACACTTTCCTGATTGTTACTATGAGGATATTTCATGGATTTAAATTATCAGTAAGTTGATGGCATCTATGGCTGATTACATCTACAATCACCTGAGGAGATTGCCTTTAACAATGAGAGAAGTCACATCCAATCAGTAGAAGGCCTTAAAAGGAGAAGTGATGATTTCAGCAGTCAGAAGGGAGAATTTACAACTCTAATTTAGCCATCAGCTTCTGGGGAATTCATCGAAAACCTTCATCTCTTTGGAGTTCCCAGCTTGCAAGCCTGCCCTACAGAATTTGGACTTGTTCATCCAACAGTTGCACAAGCCAATTTCTGTAAAAATCTCATAATATTTACATCATCTATCTGTCTGTCTCTTTCTTTCTCTCTCCTGTCAGTTCTGTTTCTCTAGAGAACCCTGACTAATATACATTTTAGTACTGGGAGTAGTTCTTGAGAGACAGAATCTTAAGGATGACATTTCTGAGTTGGTTCTGGGGTTTTTGGAATTGCTTCTCTAACCTGATTAGATTCAAAGGCACTAATGACTCTATTTCCAAAAACCAAGATAGTACTGATAGTCCATGGCATGAGTTGGTAATAGAGATATGCAAAGTATCACCACTGGATTTGGCTACTCAAATGCTTATAAGAGGAAAAGCTCTAGGTGAGAGTGTTTTTGATAACAGAATTTTGTGGAGTTAAAAAAGTATAATGATGTTGTTCCTAAAATCACTGGATTCAGCTATAAAAGAAAGGGATGAGCTCAAGGCTTCAAATTCCCAACTTAAGTGCCCCAGGAAGGACATGAAAGTATCTATGTGTGCCTTGAAAGAAAATCTTATTTCATGTAGCCACAGACTTGAGATTTCTGGAAACCAGACGCGGAGTCTCATTGTGTGAGTGGCTAAATTATCATGTAAATTGAATTCCCAACCTTGCAGTGTGTCTGCTGTTAAAGTGAGGGCATTGATTAGAAAGGAATGGGATCCTGAAAATTGGAATGTGGACATATGGGTTGATAATATTAACAGTGGGAACATTAAAACCTTAGATTCTGCTGAGTCTTTGCCAGATAAACCTGTAATTGAGGAACCTGTCACCCAGTCTCCAGCCTGCCCTGAGGAAGCTGCCATCCAACATCTTGAAGAGATTAACCTTGCAGTGCCTGATAAACCTGTATCCACCTCCCCTGAGGAAACAGCCCTCACTCCTCTGTCTGAAGAGATTAATCCTATTTCGCCAGATGAAACTGCAATGGAATATTCTGATGTAGTTGGCTTGTAAGATACTTATAATTCTTCTCATGACCCACCCCCACCAACCCTCTTTTCTTCCAGACCTATAACTAGACCGAAGTCCCAACAGGTCCCAAAAGGTGAGGTGCAAAGTGTGACCCATGAGGAGGTTCCGTATACTCCCAAAAAAACTGCATGATTTTTCCAATTTGTATAGACAGAAATCAGGGATATTAATGGTGTAGGATAATGGTGGCAGGAACAAATTTGGATCAGGTTGAATTTATTGAAATGGGCCACTAAGCAGAGATTCTGGATTTGATGTTATATCTTGAAGGGTCAGAAATGGCTTTAGCAGTTTGTTCAGATGGTTGGCTGAGGCATGGACCAAAAGGTGGGCTGTATTGTCTAGGTTGAAATGCCATAACTGCCCTTGTATAACATAGATGAGGGGATCCAAAGGCTTAGAGAGATCGGAATGTTAGTGTGGATTTATCATGTAAGACCTGCTCACCCACCCCAGGAATGTCCAGAGGACACAGCTTTCACCAGGACTATAAGGAATAAAATTGTGAGACTAAATCCACCATCCCTGAAGAGCTCTGTGGTTGCTCGTCTCTGTAGGTCACATATTACTGTGGGAACTGCTGTCACTGAACTTGAATGCTTAAACACATTGGGGATGATCGGATCTCGGGTTGGCAGAAGCCGAGTGGCAGCACTTAATCAACAAAGACAGGGTGGGCGTGACTACCATAATGGACAGCAGACTCAAAGCAGCAATGAAAATAGTCTGACTCTATAGACCTATGGTGTTGGTGTTGATTATGGGGTACCTCAAAGTAAAATAGATGGGCAGTCTACTAAATCCTTGCTTGATCTGTATAAGCAGAAGAATTCTACATCAAATGAACAAAAGTCTAGCTTAAGTTACAAAAACGGAGAGTCAGTCCCCTTAATCAATTCTTTGACTTGAGATAGTTTACAGACCCAGGGCCCATTGAATGAGAGGAAGGCTGGGGCACCTTGAGGAAGGACCCTGTTATTGCCAAAATTTTATACTGTTAATCTTCCTCCTAACCTTCCCCCAAAAGACTTACGGCCTTTTACCAGTGTAATTGTGCACTGGGAAAAAGGAAATGATCAGATATTTTGAGGGTTATTAGATACTGCCTTGGAAGTGACATTAATTCCAGGAGAACCAAAATGTCACTGTGGTCCACCAGTTAGAGTAGGGGCTTATGGAGGTCAGGTGATCAATAGAGTTTTAAGCTCAGGACTGTCTCACGGTGGGTCCAGTGGGTTCCTGGACCCATTCTGTGGTTATTTCCCGAGTTCTAGTATGTGTAATTGGAATAAACATACTCAGTACTGGAAGAATCCCCACATTGGTTCCTTGACTTGTTGAGCTATTATGATAGGAAAGGCCAAATGGAAGCCACTAAAACTGCCTCTGCCTAGCAAAATAGTAAATCAAAAGCAGTACTGGATTCCTGGAGGGATTGTAGAGATCAGTGCCACCATACAGGACTTGAAGGATGCAGGGGTGGTGATTTCCAGCACATTCCCATTCAACTTTCCTATTTGGCCTGTGCAGAAAACAGATGGACGTTGAAGGATGACAGTGGATTATTGTAAACTTAACCAGGTGGTGACTCCAATTGCAGCTGCTGTCCCAGATGTGATATTGTTGCTTGAGCAAATCAACATATTCCTTGGTCCCTGGTATGCAGCTGTTGATCTGGCAAATGCTTTTTTCTCAGTTCCTCCTAGTAAGTACCACCGGAAACAGTTTGCTTTTAGCTGGTGTAGCAGTTTGGCATTGTTTATGAATTTCAAAAATAGATATTGGATTGTGTTTGTAATTTGATCTGTTCCTCTGGGCATGTTCCCCTTAGAGTATATGAAATTCAAAGGTTTCACTTTTACTTGATTAAATTATGATTAAGGTTTTGATTTGGCCATGTCAGTAGGACGTTGAGTTGCTGCTCCCTTGGTGGGCAGTGACTCACAAAGAAAACACACAGCAGAGGAGGGAGTTTGGAGTTTTGATGCTGGAGCCCTGGGATGTAACTATACAGGAGAAGAACACAGAGGAATAGAGATGGCTCCATAGACACGGCAGAGGCCCCGGGAAGAGAGAGAGCCTGATAGTCTACAGCTGGCCTTGTGGCAAGAGCAGAGCAGCTGAGCCCAGAAAGAAATGAGCCCCAGGGACAGAGACAAGCCTTATGCTAACCTACAGCTGAGAAAGGAAGGAGCTGGGACCATGGAGCCTTAGGAGGAAGAGGAAGGCTGAACCCTCGCAGAGACCAGCAGCCATCTTGCGCCAACACGTGGCAACAGACTTTGGTGAGGAAAGTAACTTACACTTTATGGCCTTGTGACTGTAAGCTTCTACCCCAAATAAAAGCCAACAGACTTCTGGTATTTTGCATCAGCACCCCTTTGGCTGAGTAATACAGCTGGCAAAGCCAGCTTACACCTTCACTGCCTACCTCAGGGGTATATCAACTCTCCAGCCCTATGTCATAATCTAGTCTGCAGAGAACTTGATTGTCTCTCCCTCCCACAAGACATCACACTGGTGCATTATACTGATGATACCATGCTGACTGGACCTAGTGAGCAAGAAGTAGCAACTACTCTAGATGTACTGGTAAGGCAGTGTCAGAATGTGGGAGATAAATCCAGCAAAAATTTCTAGATGTCCAGTGGTGTGGGGCATGTCGAGATATCCCTTCTAAAGTGAAGGATAAACTGTTGCATTTGGCTTCTCCTAGCAGCAGAGCATTCTGGGGAAACAGGCAGTAGACCCCAATAGGGGTCTCCTTTCCAGGTGCTGCTGGTTTGCCAAAAGGAATGAAGGCAATACAGGCAAATGAAACCCAGTACAATAAAAACGAGTCTGCTTTGTCTTTAACGTCTGCAATATGTAATACAACTACTTTTCTCCCAACTTTTTATTATAAAAATTCTCAAATACCCAAAAAAGGTGAAAATATAGAAAAAAGGTGACCCACATACCCACCCCTTAAATGAACACTTGTTAAATATTTGCTATATTTGCTTTATCTGGATATAATTTAAATTATCTAAGCCCCTCTAAATAGTAGATGATTGTTTATTTTTTTGCTAATATAAATTCTCCTGTGAATGTATATCTTTATACAGTTACCCAAACATAAATTCTAGAATACAAATTCCTAGGTCAAATGTTATAAGCACCTATAATTTGGATAAAGGCTGTTATATATTGCCTTTCAGAAATTTCATACCAATTAATTTTATTCCCGATAGTATGTGAGTGTCCATCTCTTCATAACCAAGGCTAAGCATCATCAGTCTTTTTAATCTCCGCCATTTTGATGTAAATTTAATTTGCATTTGTTAGACTAAGGCAGTAGAATATGTTTTCAAGCCTTTTGCTTTGTTTACTTTGTTGAGATCCTTTTCCCTCTCATTTGGTATGTTCATCTTTTTCTTCTGGACTTGTAGAAACTTTTGTATATTTATATATTAAAAATATTTCCCTTTGGAAAAATGTCATCCATTTGTTTTTGCTATAGATAAAGTTATTAAGATCAGCTAATTTATTTGGCAACCAATATTAAAACATGAGGACTGGTGTTGTGAAAAGGTCAGAAACCACTGCTTTAGTGTAAAGATTTCCCACCCCCTGCCACTGCCAGACTCCTTCCCCATTTGTGGATGAAGAAACTAATGCTGTATGATCCCAGATGGATGGGGAGGTAGGGATGGAACTCGGTGACTTGAAAGCAAACTGTTACGATAAATTATTGAATTACAACACTAATCTTTTAAGTCATCACTGTTCACTAGAAAGGTAATGTGAGCCACGTAAGTAATAAAAGTTTCTAGTAGTTACATTAACAAAAAAGTAAAAAGAAACCAGTGAAAATAATTTTAATAATATATTTTATTTAGACCAATATAATCAAAGTGTTATTGTTTCAACAAATAATTCATATAACATATTAATGAAATAGTTTACATTCTTTTTTTTCTTTGTACCAAATCTTCAAAATTTTACACCTGCAGCATGGCTCAGTTTAGCCACTTCTCAGAATCTTTGCACCCACATGTGTCTAGTAACTGCCGTACTGGGCAATGCAGGTTGATGCAATGATATCATCTCTGTCAATCAAAAAAGTAAATTGTCAGAAAGTTTCCTTCCCCCACCCCCTTTTCTGCAGGGCAGGCTCTTTTGGGATGTACTTGCATTTATTTTCAGAATGCAAGGGAACTTGTGGGAGGAGGTTTACCTCTTGAACCTCTTGTGTTCTCCTTTGTGGAAAGTCTTTCTTTAAAAACAGCTCCAGCCCCGTGGGCTTTATAGCCCAACCGAGAACCCTCACGGTCTACCTTTGCACAGCCTGCCTGCTTTTCCTGTTTCCTTTGCCCGACATTTTCAGTTCCTTGTTCCTTTGTACCGATCCCCCTCGGTTTCACCGTGTGACAGACACAGGAGGTAAGGGACCTTGTAGGTAGAGGATTTCTAATGCCAAGGCTGCTTCAGATGCCAGGCGTGGGAGCTGGCCAGCTCCACGGGTGGTGCCTGCTCAGCATGTGGGCTGGCCCAGAGAAGGCTTTTACGTATATAGGAGATGCTCCGTTTGTTATGGTGGTTGTATTTTCTTAAACCACCAAGTAGGAAGTAAAAGAATTATTTAAAAAAGAAAAATTTTAATGAATGTGCTATACATTCAGAAAAGTCCATAAATTATAAGTATACAGCTTGATAACCGATCACAAAGTGAACACACCACTGTAACCACCACAGTGAAAATATCCTTCATTCCAGAGCTAGGCGGCATTCTGGCTCCTTTTACGGTTAATCACCATTTGTTTCAAACATTGTGAGAACGACTGTTTTCTTAACAACTGTTTCACATAGGAACCTTGTAACAAGGGAGTAGCCCCTCTCCGTGACCTCTTGTACGTTTTACATACAAGTGATACATACAATGTATCAAGTGAGCATTGTGTGATTGAGGCTTGGATGGCACTTCTGTGGCATTAAAAGGATTTTCAAGTCAATGGGAGGCCTGCCAAGCTCTTCCCTTCAATATCTTGGGCGCAAGCCTAGCAGAAGCTGTGGGGTTTTGACTGTCTGTGGTGTGAGGGAAGTCAGTGCTCAGAGCTATAGATCAGCTGAAGAGGAGGGTGGAGGAGAGGGCAAGGGGAGACAGAGTGGGGAGAATCCTTCTTAGAGCGAGCCCTGTGACTGCTCTTCCAGACCACCTTCCCCAAAGCAGCTCATACAGTTACCAAAATGAAGTAACACCATATCTGAGAGGATTTTACCCTCCCCTCTCCTCCTGTGTGTTGGGTCTGCTTGTGAGCTCATAGCTTGACCTGTTACTGTTTTGTGGGTGCTGGTAGAAGACATGAGACTCCTGAGTCGGAGACAAAGGACTTTTTAATCATAGTGCAGTAGGCAGCATGAGCAAAATGTTTGCATTGATTCCCCTTACTCCCCAACTCCCTTGGGGGTGAAATGGAGGGCCCCGATGGAGGCACATGCAGGGGGTTGCATTATAGGAGAGGACCGCTGATCTTGGGAACCCACCGTTTTTATAGTAAGCAGTAAGCAAGCTTGCTCTTTGTCCCATAGGGACAAATTGCCCCATCCCTCAAAGTTGCTCACTTTAAACACAATTCTGAGAAATGGTCTGGGTACAGGATGACGAGGGACTTGCATTCTTGGCATACCCAGTGAGACATTTAAGAATGTCAGAGATCCATGGAATAGTGTCTCCCAACACTGAACTCCTGGCTCTATCCATGCCATCCTTTCGGCCCCTCTGAAATGTGGAATATATTGGTTCTGTTAGATCATGCCTTACAGCTGGATCAAAATTTCAGAAGCTTCTTATTTAGAGGAGCCCTAGGGGACTCTGTAAATTTATCTTGGATTGTATGAGGAGTGCTGGGAACAATTTGTGGACCAGTTGAAACTCTCTTTTCTTACATTTATTTTTTATTAGAGAAGTTGTGAGTTTACAAAACAATCATGCATAACATACAGGGCTCCCATACACCACCCCACCAGCAACACCTTGCATTGGTGTGGAACAGATTTACAATTGATGCTAGTGTTGTTTTTTATTTTTGTTTTGTTTTTTTAAATAATTGTACTATTCTCTTTAACAGTAGTTACCTTGGTTACAATTGATGAAAGATTATTAAAATACTTCCATCTATGTCCATTGCTTACATTAGGTGGATTTTTCCCCATATACCACCCTGTTATTAACACGTTGCATTAGTGTTTTATATTTGCTCTAATGCATGAAAGAACATTCCTACACTTGCACCACCAACCATAGTCCATCGTCTATAATAGAGTTCACTGTATTGTACAATCCCATGTTTTATCTCTTAATTTTTTTGTTCTTCTTAATACCTCCCTGTATATTTTTAATGAGAAAAGGCGTAGGTTTACAGAAAAGTCATGCAAAAAAATACAAGGTTCTCATATACCCCCCATTACTGACACCCTGTATTAGTGTATTACCCTTGCTACAAATGGATAAAAGAACATAAAAATATTACTAATAACTATAGTCCATAGCTTACATTAGGTGCATTTCCCCCCATAAACCACCCTATTATTGACACCATGTAATAGTATTGTACATTTGTTATAGTTCATGAAAGAACTTTCTCATATTTGTACTGTTAACCACAGCCCATCATCCACCACAGGGTTCACTATGTTACATAGTTCCGTGCCTTGTACAATCCATCCAAAGTGTACACTCATTTGCTGTCAGTATAATCACAGAGTTGTGCTGCAACTTGCTTTTAATATTCCAAGTAGAATTGGAAAATCTCAAAATTGAAAGAGAAGTAGGGTCTAGTCCAACTATCCGCTCAGTATTTGATGCCAACATTCCCGCCAAGTGGTTATCCTGCCTATGTTCTGATATCTCCAGTCCCAAGAATTTGTCACCTGTCTGCTTATCACATAAATGAAGCTGATATAGCGCTTAGAGATGGAGCCCCCTTTTCCTAAGCAACAGCAATCATCAGAGCAAGACCCAAGCAAGAAATAGTCGCTAGCCTCAGATTAGAGTGCTCACTCCTGCATTGTCCATCTCCCTCTCTTTAGAGAGCCGTAACCTTCAGCACACAAACAGGCTGTTCTTTCTTCCATCCTGAAAAGTATCCTCTCTTGACCATGTTTCTCCCTCCAGTTAGTCCCACATTTCTCCTGAAAACTTGATAAAATTGTCTATATTCCTTGTCTCCCGTTCCTTTCTTCCCAACCACCTTCTACTCTCCCAATCCTAACTTTGTATTATGGAAAAATTTCAGACTATAATAAAAGTTTAGAGACTAGTACAATGAACTCTTATGTATCCATCACCCAGCTTCAACAATCATTAACACATGACTAATTAGTTTCATTTATGCTCCCTTCTCAGGATTATTTTGAAGCAAGTCCCAGACACTATGTCACTTCATCTTTAAATATGTCAGCATGTTGTATATCTAAAATATAAGGACTGTTTTAAAACCGTATAACTACTATATCATCATGTGTAAAACATTAGCAAAATTCTTTAATACCTTCAAATAAAATCTTCAAATATCCATTTAGTATTTGTGGGGGTAGATTGAATTATGTACCCCAATTTAGACATGTTCTTAATCTTAAACCACATTCCTCTGGGTGTGAAATCTTTGTAAATAGCATCTCTTGAGGATGTTATCTTTAACTAAGGTGTTGCCCAAATGAATGAGGTTGGATCTTCATCTGGATTATTGGAGTCTTTGAAAAGAAAAAGAAATTCAGAAATAGAGTAAGTCCAGGGAGGAGCCAGAGCCAGAAGTCCACAGAACTGGAAAAGAAAGGAGCAGGTATTGCCATGTGATGGGAAAGCCAAGGAACCCCAGGATTGTCAGAGAGCCAGAATGCTACCGACGCTGGGAAGATGCAAGCCTTCCAGCCAATGCCTTGATCTGGATATCTGATCTCTGAAACTGTGAGCCAATAAACTGTTATTTAAGCCAACCCATTGTGTGGTATTTGTCAAAGCAGTCTGGCAAACTGAGGTGGTATTCAAAATTCCTGATCATCTAAAAATTTTTATACTTGGTTCCATTGATTCAGGTTCAAATAAGATTCACACATTGTTTTTGGTTGATATGTCTCTTAACTCTTTCAAACTATAGGTTCTTCTCCTTTCTTCCTTTTTTTTTTCTTTCATTTTTCTTATAACGTATCTGTTGAAGAAACCTGGTCATTTGTTCTACAGAATTTCCTACGTTGTGGATTTTGCTGAATGTATCCTCAAGGTGTCATTTAACATGTTTGTCTATCACTCGGATTTCCTGAAACTGGTAGGTAGCTGTAGTTCATTTTTTCTTAAACTCAACCCAGCCAGGCTTTTGTCCCCACCAATCTACCAAAACTGCTCTTGTCATGGTCACCACCCCTATTCTTTGTGCCAATGGCCAATTCTCAGTCTAGATTTTACTTTATCTCTCAGTGGCGTTTGACCCACATGGCAACTCCCAGCTGCAGCTCTCTTCACTTCCCTGACCCTCTCATAGTTTTTTCTCTTATTGGCAGCTCCTTTTCAGTCTTCATACCCTTTCCCCTAAAAATTGGAGTATCCCAAGGCTCAGACCTTTAGCTTCGTTATCAACATTTACTTCCTCAGTGATCTCATCCGGTCTCAAGCTTTTAAATACCATGTCTTCCCAATTAATATTTCCAGCCCAGACCTTGCCCCTGAACTTGAAGACTTATAGCCAATTATTACCAGACATACTTACTCGTCATCTCAAGTATTAAACACCTCAAGTTGAATTCCTGATCTTTCCTAAACTCTGCTCCATATATTGTCCACCCTATCGGAGTTGATGGTATCTCTATCCTCGCAATCCGGCCCCAGATACTTGGAATTATCCTTGACTTTTCTTTTTCTCATACCCCATGTGCAACCCACTAGCAATTCTTGTTGACTGTACCTTCAGAATATTGTATATTCAGAAGTCAACTAACCACACCTTATCACTGCCTCTGCTACCATCCTGGTCCAAGCCACTGTCATATCTTGCGATAGCCTCCTAATTCCTAACTGGTTTCATTACTTCCATCTTTGCCCTTCTTTGGTATATTCATAATATTGCAACTAGAATGATCATTTTAGAGGATAAATTGTGTCTCTCCTCTAAAACCTCCTACTAGGCACGCATCTCTTTGAGGGCAGAACTCATAATCCCTGCAGTGATCTCTAAGGCCCTGTGCAATGTGGCTCACCTCTGCCTCCCTGCTTCTCAGACCTCCTCCTTCTCACTCTCCCTCCCTCCCTTCCAGCTTCAAGAGCTTCCGTTTGGCCATGCTGTACACACTCTCGCACTTCAGACTTCTGCCCTTGCTCTTTCCTCTGCCAGGAACACCCTTTTCCCAGATATCCTCACGGCTTGTCCCTCACCTCCTTCATTCCCCGATCATCCTTTAAAACATTTCTATGCCTCGTGGTCCTCAGTCCCTCTTCCCTGCTTTATTTTCCTCCTGGCACTCTTTACCTTCTAGCATGCTATCTCATTTACTTATTTAGTTTACTGTCTGCCCACCTTGGTAGAGTGTGAGCTCCACGAGGACAAGGATTTTTGTTTTGTCATTGCTACCTCTGCAGTGCCTGGAACAGAGCCTGGCACAGAGTGGGCACTCTTTGTCTGTTCCTGCAGAGAATGAGCATGGCCTCTATGTTAACCCATGGCACAAGACTGCTGAGGGTTATCTAGTATTTATCACTAGATAACGTCAGCTTTTTGGTTGCTAACAACTGACCTTTATCAAGCCTCTATTATGTGCCAGGAATATAAAGGTGAGCAAGATACTCCCTGGTGCATGGAGCTGACCCTACTGAATAAACACACACACACACACAGAAACAAAAAACAACTTTATACTGCTTACAAGCATTGCTTTTTAAACTTCACTGTATAAACTGCACTTTATTTTTTATTCATGGGCTTAGATATCCATGATTATAGATAGAAAAGTTTATAACAAACAAAAAAAATGAAAGTGTTCCACTTCTCTAGATCTAGAGATTAAGATGGAAATGAGGTTCTATATATTTTTATTTTCATCTCCTCCCGTCCTCATCGTGCTTGCATATACATATAAGAGGGGTGCCTGAGAGAGAATTTTTTCAAGGTTGGTCCCAGGGAAAAGACTGTATTGGGTGGGACAAGTTACCTTTAGAGACTGAGTCCCCAGGAGCACCAAGGGACAGCACAGCAAGGCCTGGAGAGGGACCCTAGGAGGTGAGATGAGATGGGCAGAGCATTGCTTGGGGGAGGTACGGAAGTTGGGGCATGGGGAGGCTAGAAGAATGTTAAAAGATACAAATTTTCTTCTAGGCCAGTGAGAAAATGTCCAATTGCCCCCTGGTGGTGTACGCAAGACTTGCCCGACCCAGAATCAGGCAATTGCAGGATAACTTAAATGTTCCTTTTTAGGATCATGCAATGCTAAATATAGTTAGCTACTCTCTGCAGCCAGAGCTGGGTAAATCCAGAGCAGCCCACAGGCCCGGTATGTCTTCTGTCCCTCTGGAAGATATCAAGCATATACATTAGCCTATAGGTCAAGAGAAAAATTGTGATATGCTTATTTAGGTAGGTCAGCATGGAAGCACTGCAGTTAAGGAAACAGCACTGGGTTTTGGAACTGGAGATAGGTTTGAATGGGTTTTGTTGTTCATTAGCTATGTGAACCAACTTCCTGTAGCCCCCTCCTCCGGACAAGTCGCTTGGTTATGTAGGCCACGGGCATTTTGGGAGAGGAGGGTCCTTCCTCCTCACCTCAGGCTGAACACTCACACATACACCAGGGAAATACCTGTGCAAAGGATTCTAGTCATACTTCCAGGTAACCCGTACATTACACCAACTGTGATATTTGTTTCTCCTTTGCCTTCCACTTACCACATTTAATACTTACTAAGTATTATTGCTTTGCATTTGTGTGGCAGGAGTTCATTTTCAAAGCATATTCACATGCATTCAGTTGTTTATAACAGCTTTATTGAAATATTCACATACCGTAAGGTTCAATGTTTTATTATAAGAAATACCTAGAAAAAGAAAATTTCACAGAGACAAATAATAGATTATAGATTAGCAGGGCAAGGGAGGGAGTTATTGCTGAGTGGCTGCAGAGTTTCTGTGTGAGGTTATGAAAGAGTTGGGGTAATAGATATTGGGGATTGTAATACAGTATTGTGAATGCAATTAATACTACCTCGTTGTAAACTTGAAAATAGTTAAAATGGGAAATTTTGAGTTGTATATATGTTACTACAATAAAAATCACTATCTTAAAGTGCAATTTAGTGGGTTTTAGTATATTCAGAGTTGTGCAGCCATTACCAGAATCAACTTTAGAACATTTTTATCACCCCAAAAAAGAAACCTTGTAGTCACTCCTCATGACCCTTCTTCTCCCCACCCAAAACAACCACAAATCTACTGTCTGTCTCTGGATTTTCCTATTCTGGAAATTTCACATAAATGGAATCCTGTAATATGTAACCTTTTATGTCTGGCTTCTTTCACTTAACATAATGTCTTCAAAGTTCATCCATGTTGTAGCATCAGAACTTCATTTCTGTTTGTTGCCGAATAATATTCCATTGTATGAATATAGCATGTTTTATTTACTCATTCCATAGTTGATGAACGTTTGGATTGTGTCTACTTTTTGGCCATCAAGAATAATGCTACTACGAATATTGTGTATAACTTTTTGTGTGGACATATGTTTTCATTTCTCTAGAGTATTTACCTAGGAGTGGAACTGCGTCACACATATTCATTAAAAAAAATTTTAGAACAATTTTAGATTTACAGAAAAATTATGAAGAGAGTAGAGTTCCCTTGCACCCCTTTACCCAGCTTCCTTTATTATTACCATCTTACATTAATACGTACATTCGTTGAAATTAATGAGCCAATATTGGTACATTATTATTGACTAAAGCCCATTGTTTATTCACATTCCCTTAGTTTTTCCCTGTGTCTTTTTTCTGTCCCAGGACCCTATCCAGAAGACCACACTATATCTAGTACTGTCTCCTTAGACTTTTCTTGGCTGTGAGGGTTTCTCAGACTTTTCTTGTTTTTGATGACCTTGACAGTTTTGAAGAGTACTGGCCAGGTATCTTGTAGGAGGTCCCCCGATTGAGTTTTGTCTGATGTTTTTCTCATAGTTAGACTGAGGTCATGGGTTTGGGGAGGAAGACCACGGAGGGAAAGTGCCATTCTCATCACATCCTACCAAGGGCACATCTTGTCTACTTGATGTGGCACTGCTGATGCTGACCTTGGCCCCCAGTCTACGCAGTGTTTGCCAGGTTTCTCCCCTGGAAAGTGCCTTTCCCCCCCATCCTGTACTCTTTGGAAGGAGATCACTTTGCTCAGCCCACACTCAAGAGGAGTGGAGTTATCCTCCCCTCTCTGAGGGTGCAATAGCTACACAAATTATTTGGAATTCTTCTGCAAGGGAGATTTGACTCTTCTCCCTAATTTTAAAATTTATTCAATATTTATTTACATCTTTATGGACGTATGGATAATTATTTTAAACTTGGGGTGGCTCTCCAATTCTGCATTATTTTGCTTTTCAAATTGGTCCAGCTTTGGTCATTGGGAGTTCCTTCTGTTGGCTCCTGATTCCCATCAGTGTGTGTGCTGAGCACTTCCTTACTTTCTGGTGCTACCAGATGCTTCTGGCTCATCTTGTATTTTCCCTGCCCCAGCCCTAGAATCAGCCACTTCTCCAAATGCCTCCTTTTATTGGAGGATGGCATTAGAAACCAAGCTCCGGGCACAAGGTAGGCACCATACATTCATTTTAACCCTTTGAACAACCCCATGTGAGCTCTTCATGTCTTTGTATCTTTGCATTTTCCAATAAGTCTGAAACAGTGGGTGTAGTGTAGGGTCAGGAGTAAGGACTTAAGGTTCAGACTGCTGGGTTCAATATTATACTCTAGCACTTACAGCTGCTGTGGACTTTACCCCTCTGTGCCTCAGCATCCCTTTGTATAAAATGGAAATAATTAGAGCGTCACCTTTGTAGAGTTGTTGTAAAGGTTAACAGAGGTGAATGCATGTGAAGTGTTCGATGGTGCATGGCACCTAATAAATCCTCAAATGCAGGTGATGGTTGCGTCATTATGGATTTGAGGAGGACAGGACAAATACTGTCTTAGTTCTTTCAGTTAAGTGACTTCCCCAAAACCATGGTCTTGGTTTAGATAGGGACCTTTTGTCTCTGTGACATCCTTTCACCTCCCTCCTGTAATGTTTTATTTCAGTGTGTGAGTATGTTCTCTAGCATATAAGTGCTGGCACTGGAGACAGGATTCAGGAAGCCCTATATGAAAATAGATAACACTTTACATAAATAAAGTTATCAAAGTAAGAAATTCTAAGATATTAAATATTTTAAGAATGGGATGCTATATGATTTTAATATGTTTCAATCTGGGTTAAGAATGCAAAGCTGTTTGGTTACTATGCTAATGTGAGCCTTTCTTAATTTCCCTTTCCCTGTAGCGGGCTCATTGGACAAAGCTGGGCTATGTTGTTTGCCAGTGGAGGCTTCAAGGTAAAACTCTATGATATTGAGCAACAGCAGATAACGAACGCCCTGGAAAACATCAGGTAAGTCATCCGACTCCTTCCGAGAGGAATTGAAACGGCTCTGCTTCTCTCTGTTGGTCTTGTCTGTCATATTCTCAAGGCTATAAACATGTGTGGTTTCACCCTTTAGTTGATGGGAAGGCCTCACCCACCCTCAGGTGGGTGAGCTGTGAATTAAGAGTGGAGGAGGGGTGGAGTAGGGATAGTGAGGATATGGGCTGGAAGAGGAGCTGAACCTGAATCTTAGGTTTCAAGCTTGAATGAGTTTATAACTGTCTCTTGCTTTGACACACAATGCTGGAGGCCTGGGGTTTTCCTGCATTCTTTCTCGGCAGGATTAACCACTTTCAGCATGTGCTGGTCAGAGCTATATGGCGTTAAGTTTTAGCATAGCATGCTTCAGGTTTGTCTCAATTTCTTGATCTAATGATGGGAGTGCCCAAATTAAAATATTCTTAATTTTAACTTGAGATTTACAACTCATGTGAGAGAACAGAACTGAAGTTATTTATTCGGGAGTAGTAACTTTGGCAACTGTCATAGTTAAAGAAGTGAGAGTAGATGAACTTCCTAAATGCTGAGTGCTGAGAATTCAGAGGGACTGAGTCTTGGGGATAATAGTCACAGTGGGTAGAAGAAGAAAAGGAACTGAAGAAAAAGGCCAAGAATGAGAGAGGTCAAAGATAGAAGAACCAAACTAATGCAATGTGCCAGAAGCCAAAAGCACCCTACTTCATGACATATCTGCCTAGGATAACTACCACTGAACACAATTTTAACCATGGTTTTGTTTAGCTAGTTATTCTTCGTCTCTGGGGGAGATCCATAAGTACATAACTTGATTTTGCATTTTTGTGTAACATACATTTGTTTACTTTGTCATTTACTATTTGAAAATACAAATATATAGGGTTTGAAGTTAAGTTCCTATATAGCCGATGCCAAGATAAAATGTCAATCAGATAAACAAAATAAGACATCAAACAAAGCCCCCAAAATAAAACCACCACCACAAAACCCTACACACACTTGATGCTCTATGCTGTACTGTTTTGGAAGGAAGGGGATTGGCATTTCAGTACCTGCTATGTGCAAGGTACAAGCTATTTGCAGGAATATGTAAGTGAACAAGCTGGTGTAGTGCTGCCCATGATGGCGCTCAAGAGTCTAATAATCTTATCTTATTAATCCTCATGGTAAATCCCTATGTGACAGACATTACCATTACATTTTATGAGAAAACTTAGGTCTATAAATGGTCGATAACCTGTTCAAAGACACAATCAGATACAAGATTCCATCCCAGATCTATCTGACTTCAAAGACATGTTCAAGGCGGGCAGGTCTAAGCATCTTCAGCATCCATCTGTATTATTTGCTTTGTAGAGAACCTGAAAATATTACTTTCATCATAATATTTTATATATATACAAAATAATAGATATTTTATGTACATTTACAAAGAATAATAATGAAAGAAGCTACCACCCAACTTAAGATCTAGAACATTATTAATACCCTGTGTACACATTTTGGATCTCATCCCTCAGTCTTCCTATCAGAGGTGACAAACATCCTCTATTTTGTATTTACCATTATTTTGCCTTTAAAAAATAGTTAGATAGATAGATAGACAGACACACAATATATGGTTTCATTTTGCTTGCTTTTGAGATCTATAAGAATGTTTCTGAGATTCATCCATGTTATTGCTTGTAGCTATAGTACATCTCTCTTCACTGCTGTGTCACATTTCATTGTATGAATTTGCTATAATTTATTTATTCTCCTCTTGAACATTATAGCTCTTTCCAGTATGAGACTATTATAAACAATACAGCCAGTAATACTCTTGCATATGCCTCCTTGTGTGAAAGTGCAAGCGTTTCTACAGGGTATATACCCAAGAGTGGGATTTCTGGATCTATTCTCCCTTCTGGGATTCTGATTGGATGTATATTGGACCATCTCATTCTAGCTTTCATATCTTTTAGTCTTCATTTCGTATTTTCCATCTCCCTGGCTCTTTTGAATACATTCTAAATATATCCTTCAGATCTTTCTTCTAGTTCATCAGTTCTCTTTTTGACTGTGTCTTAACTGCTATTTAAACCACTCACTATGTTTATTTCAATAATTTCATCTTCCATTTAAAAAGTTCTATTTGCTTCTTTTCCATATGTATACCTGTTCATTTTTAATAGTCTCTCATTATTTGCTCATTCTTTGTAGTTCTGTCTTTCAATTCTTTGTGCATTTATAACATGGTTGTCTTCTATTCTATATCTGAT
Source organism: Cabassous unicinctus (assembly GCA_029593785.1). Lineage (NCBI taxonomy): Eukaryota > Metazoa > Chordata > Mammalia > Cingulata > Chlamyphoridae > Cabassous > Cabassous unicinctus. The sequence goes on along the minus strand of JAQZBX010001752.1, from coordinate 708 downwards.
AACTCCAGTATCTGAGGTTGTTCAGGTTCCTCGGTCTGAGACCCTGAGATGAGGATTCCTGTGCATATTATTTATAAAGAAAGTGCTCCCAGGAGAATCCAGTAGGGGAGTTGGGAAACAAGATGAAGAAGAGGAAGAAGTCAAGTAAAGGAGAAATCTCAGGCTCCACAAGATTCTATGGGAGTTCTGGAGCAAAATATACACTGCAATGTTTGTAACCCCTCAAGGCAGGGATGCTGGGGGATATAAACTCCCAGTACTCTCAGAATTCAGGTCTGGGTACAAGGCAGTATTCTGAAGAAAGCTGTAGGTGTGAGCCTCCAGGAACAAAAACTCAGAATCTGGGGGATGGGTACACAGTATGGTAAAAGGAATTTGAAAGGATCTGGTTGGAATAACAATGGCTTCCACTATAGAAATCCTTGGAGATTTTAAATCAAATTATTGTTTTTCCACTGACTCACTTATCTGTATTTTCATTCATTCAAAAATATTTACTGAGTACCTATTATGTGCTGAACACATTTTAGACACTAGGGATTAAGCAGTGAACAAAATAAACTTTATCTCTGCCCTCAAAGAGCTCACATTCTATGGGGCTGGGAGAGGGGGAGAGAAGTAGATAATACAAATAAATTAATGAAATATATGTTATGTTAGATCAAGGTTTGACAAACCACAACCGTCTGGCTGTGACCTTTTTTTTAT